>JAKCPI010030879.1:0-26350 GCA_023213315.1 Euborellia annulipes
AAGTTAAAAATTAACATATTATAATTTATCACGAATGTGTTTATTAAAGCTTTTGTGGTTTGAAATATTATTATTAGGAGAATTTTTAATTATAGACCACATTTTTGTATTAAAAATTTATTAAAAATATATAAATACTGTATGTAGTCAGTTCACTTGAGTCGGAGTAAGTGCACAGTGCTTGATAACGGCTGCAGAATAAGCAGTTGAAACGTTGTACAGTATTTATATATTTTTAATAAATATTTAATACAAAAATGTGGTCTATAATTAAAAATTCTCCTAATAATAACACATTATAAATTTTTTTTACAACATCTAACAAAGCTTAAGTGTTATTTATTGGCGAGGTCAAACATCCCATGGCCCCCAGGAATTTTACCACAAGTTTATAGTAAAAATTTGAAAAAAAAAAAAAAAAAAAAAAATGTCTGGACCCAGTGGCGCAACCAGGGGAGGGGGGAGGTTTAGGGTTTTAACCCCCCCCCCCCCCTCCCAAGAGGCAAAAAAATTCAAATTGCTATATATTACCAATATATTATGTACTTTACAAATAGAGAAGAAAAAATAACAGCCTGTCTTTTTATTTAAAAAAAAAAAAAAAAATGAAAAGAATATACTCCAGTCGATATAAATTTTTACCTGGAAAATATTCCAAAATTAATGAAATTTTTACAGGTCATTTGGGGTAACTCTAGGATGTCTATCCTAGATTTTCGACCTCGAGGACCCGTTCTAACTTGGGGAGTGTACAAAAACCTTAAAGATTTTTGACTCTTCAATTTTTCGCTTATATCTCTTTGGAACTAAGCATGTTCTGTACCAGAGATCAATACAAATTGTAGATAATTATATTTGCTAAGATTTGATACATAAAATGAATTGGGGGGGGGGGGGGGGGGGGGGTGTAGACCCAATATTAACCGAAATAAGGCCGGTCAAAGTTAACGGTTAATAAATTTATGTTTTAAGGCTGTGGAGATTTACTCAGGTTTCGCAGGGAGTTTGCAGCCAGGAGATTAAATAAAAAACTTTTATTTAATTTCTATTTGCTGACGTTTTGCTCGCTATTAACGACCTTCATCAGGGCAAATATTGTCAATTATACACGATCTTAGGTATTTTAATATTCATTGCAATTAAATACAATTTATTTTTTTGATATGTACAAAAATATTATCATATACTTGCTACTCGGAGGTCTCCGATGGTGAATGTCGTGATTGGCGACCGAAACGTCAGCAAATAGAAATTAAATAAAAGATTTTTTTATTTAATCTCCTGGCTGCAAGTCCCTGCGAAATCTGAGTTAACGGTTAATATTGAGACTAAAAATTCATTTATGTACCAAATTTTAGCAAATCTAATGCTCTCAGGGCAGTGGCGGATCCAGAGGTGTTTCTCGGGGGGGGGGGGGTAATCTGGAGTGACTGGTCGCACAGCACACATTTTTTTCTTAATTTCGGTAATTTAAAGGCGCATTCTGTACTTGTTTGCCAGAATATAAATACAAATCAAATTTTTAAGTATTAATTTTTAAAATTTTACATTAAAAATACATTTTTTTCGAAAAAATGTATTTTTTCAAAGCTCAGGGAGGGGGTAATTACCCCCCTTTATCCCCCTCCCTTGTATCCGCCCTTGTCTCAGGGGCGTATATAGAAATTTTTTTGGGGTGGCCCGAATTCATTTTTAAAATTCCCCCTCCCCATACCCAAAAATATATTTAAAATACCGGATAAATCTGAGCCCCGAGGGGCCTGGGCCCTCCTCTCAAAGGTTCACATATTTAATTTTTTCAAACACCCCTCTCCCCTCCCCACGAGCAAATCCTGGTTGCGCCACTGTCTGGACCTATTTTTTCGCTTTACTCTCCAAGATGGATATGAAAGGTACAGTAAACAAGGTTGATAAATTGTTGATTTAAATTAAATTTCAAAAAATTTGGTCCAAGGGATTCTGAGAAAAATTACGTTTTGAACAAAATAAAATTAAAATAATATTAAATTTTAATAATTAATATAAAAGAATTAATACCTACCAGTATAAATTAATAATAAATATTTAAAGTCTTCAATATAGAAGAATAGAAAACCAGGAGTAGAATAAATAGAAATACGGAACAGAATAAAAATAAAATGAGAACAAAATTCTGAAAAAAAGTTAAAAAAATTTATATTAAAAAAAAAGTGTATAGGTCTATATACCAAAAACAAACTATTGTGTCCTTACAGTGGCGTCATTTCAACTTTTTCTTGGGGGGCAAATTTTTTCTTGGGGGGGGGGCAAACATTTTTTTTTCTTAAAATTTACTTACAAATGGGTACTCAAATTTGGCCAAAACATATTTAATTAAATTAATTGTTTAATTTTGTACAGTTTGTATACTCGAAGATGTATTTTGGAGTACTTTATTTAGAATAATATAAAATTTTATAAAAATCAGAGCCCTTGGGGGGGGCAAATGCCCCCCCCCCCCCCCCCCAAATGACGCCTATGTGTCCTTATTGCAAGAATAATGCAAAGGAAGAAGAAAGAAAATTGAAAACGGACACTTCATTCAGAAAAAATAAAATGAAATTATTTAAATGATTTTCAATAATGTTTTCAATCAATTTCTATATATAGACCAGGCGCTGGAGGTAGTTGAGTATGCAAAATCTGAGGACCGAATTCTGACAATGGATTTGGGCCAAGAATAGCTCCCAGAATAAGGATCCGGATCTTGCAGGGCCAATTTTTGGTCCAATTTTTTTTTTACCCCCACTCCTCTTATCTCCATAGGAAATCAATGGAATGCATGCTAAGATGATGTGAAAACCTGCAATTATGGTCAAATTCGAGTACTTAAAACCTCAAACAATGAAAAAACTGTCTTGTCAGCAACTGAGGGGATCCTCTATAGTCCCCTGAGAAGTACTATCTTGCCACCAGTTGTGGTGGTCCCCTTTAACCCCTTCACCTCTTTTCTCTCTCTCTGTTATAAATATATATATATAGGGCCTAAACACCACGCCAAATTGTGGGGACCGGCAATTATTCTCATAATCCACTACCTGGTGCCCCAATCAATGAAAAATACTATCTTGCCACCAGTTGTAGTGGTCCCCTCTAACCCCTTCACCTCTTTTCTCTCTCACTCTGTTATAAATTCAAATATACGGCCTAAACACCACGCCAAATTGTGGGGACCGGCAATATGCTCATAATCTACTACCTGGTGTATTTATAATAAAGGGAGAGACAAGAGGTGAAGGGGTTAGAGGGGACCACCACAACTGGTGGCAAGATAGTATTTTTCATTGATTGGGGCACCAGGTAGTGGATTATGAGAATAATTGCCGGTCCCCACAATTTGGCGTGGTGTTTAGGCCCTATATTTATATTTATAACAGAGGTGAAGGGGTTAAGGGGACCACCACAACTGGTGGCAAGATAGTACTTCTCAGGGTACTATAGAGGATCCCCTCAGTTGCTGACAAGACAGTTTTTTCATTGTTTGAGGTTTTAAGTACTTGAATTTGACCATAATTGCAAATCTTCACATCATCTTAGCATGCATTCCATTGATTTCCTATGGAAATAATAGGGGTGGGGGTAAAAAAAAAATTGGACCAAAAATTGGCCCGGCAAGATCCGGATCCTTATTCTGGGAGCTATTCTTAGCCCAAATCCATTGTCAGAATTCGGTCCTCAGATTTTGCATACTCAACTACCTCCAGCGCCCGCTCTAATATTCAATAAATAAAAATGTAATTTAAAATAAAATTTTTTAAGTTTATCAAAGATTATTATAGCATTTGCATGTAAAAAGCAATATATAAGAAAAAAGTTTAAGTATAACGCTGTGTAGTTTAAGAAATTCTTTCTCAAAATTGGACTTAGAATTTGAGTTGATAATTTTGCAAAAGTCCTTTATTTTACATAAAGGTCAAACACAAGAAATAGGCCCGTGGCAGATAACGGCACTTGGTTGCTACTCTTAAATTTGTAAAACTCATATAAAATTCTACGAAATAAGGTGCGCTTGGACCATAGCAGATTAGTAGAGTTCTTGCCTCTAATGTAGTGATCAGAAGTTCATCACCCGTCACATAAAGCCCTTAAAATTATAAAAAATCTTGTGTATTACTAAAGTTTTCATCGCTATTTACACCCTATTCAAGAATGAAGAGTTTTTTTTTTTCAATTAAATATTTATTATTCATATATCAGAAAAAATAAGGGTGGTCAGTGGTTTGACTCCCGGCGGCACACCCTTATTTTTCGGATATATGAATAATAAATATTTAATTGTATAAATTTTCGTGGCTTACAATCGCGATATATATAATATCTTAAATATTATATATAATTTCTTATTTAGTTTTTTTTTTTTTTAAATAAACAGCTCTAAAGGGAGTGGAAGAAAAGGTTAAGAAAAACTTTCTTAATTTACACCACGTTTTTAAAAATTTAGTCAATGAGTTGCTTAGAAAAAAGTAGTTTTCTATAAATTTAAATAATATTAAGAATAATACAAATTAGATTGAAGCAAAATAAAAACTGTAACACCTACCAATGAAATTTAAAATTAATCTCCTGGTGAAAGGAATTGGCCTTAATTAATTTGGCCAAAAAGAAAATCAATAATAAAAAATTACTTAGAACACAACGAAAATAACTCTGAAAAAAAATGGAAGAAATTAGTATAATATTACGACTGAACAAAGTATAGGAAAAAATTCAACTAAAACTGGCCGATTTGCAGAAAAGGTCTCGGGTAGAGCATAGGTGCATTGATTTGAAGGAGCCCCCACCTATTGATGAAAGGCTTTCCTTAGAAAAAATATGTTTTATTTACATTAGTGATCTCTTGGCTTTGTTAGGTTTCGGGTTCCAAATTTTGTTTTTCAAAAAACTATTTAAAACTAAATACACTAGTATAATAAAAAATATATTTATAATATGAAATTAAGTATCAAGCAAACAGAACCGAAACGACACAAATACCTTCAATTCGAGGTCTTTCCTACAGATTTACCGAAACATTTAGCACCACCAAAATTATAAATAAAGAGAAATATTTAGAGGGAAAAACATGGGATAAAATTTTAAATAATGTTAGAAATTATAAAAATTTTAAATTCTTTAATAATTTAAAAGAAAGAAGGGGGGGGGGGGGGCTTTCCTTTCAAATCATCCAAACTGGCCCCCTTCCACCGAAAAAATTATTTGGCCATGGCCCTGAAAACAGTCATAAACAAATTTAACAATAACTTTACCTTTAAATTAAGAGTTGAACAAACAAAATGACACAAGTAATATGGAAAAAAAAATCCAAAAATTAATGAAAATGCGTTCTGAAATTAAAAAAAAAAGAAAATTTTTGTTAAAAAAATAGTAAATGTTGAATAATTTATATTCTATTAAATAGATTTATATGAAATTAAATTTTAGTATAAATTGACTAATTTTATTATAAAAATTAATTTTTTTTTTAGAATAATAAAAATCTTATAATCTTATATTAATTGTAATACTTGTAATTTGATATTTATTCTAAATTAAGAAATCTGTAGAGCTTAACCAAAAATTGAATTCGATATTATCAAGAAAATATGTTAATACGTATTGTAAATATTAAATATAATATTATAGAAATAAATTCACATACCTTGCACAAATTTAAAAACAATCTTTAAAAAATATTAATAAATTAATTTTATTATAATATTGAGAAAAAAATTCTTATTTTGGTGAGAACAATTGAAAAGTTTTTCAAACAAAACAGAATGGAATAGATCAAGTCAGCATTGGAAAAAATATCAGAAATAAAAATTAGATGCACAACTCCTTTATGTTTGAATACATTTTAGTATTATTTAATAAAGTCGCCATGCAGAGCGCGCGCATGTCCGCAAAAACAATACATAATTTAAAAAAATATCTTATTTAAAAAAGATTCTATTTTTAATATTTAACATTAAAAAATTTGATTTGAAGAATTAAAAAAAAAAAAGTTGCATTTATTTGAAATATTTGATTAAAATAACTTGAAGGAGCCCCCATCTATTGATGAAAGGCTTTCATTAGAAAAAATAAAAATAGAACATTTGTGATCTTGGCTTCTGTTAGGTTTCGGGTTGCAAATTTTGTTTTCCAAAAAACTATTTCAAACTACATACAAGAGTTTAGTATCAAGCAAACAGAATCGAAACGACACCAATAACAAAACACTCCCTTCCATTCGAGGCCTTTCCTACAGATTTACCGAAACATTTACCACCCTTTTAATAACCAGGGCCAAAGCCAACAGAGATGTAAATGGGGTCCAATCCCCTTTCATAAAATCGGCCCCTCTCCACGGAAAAAATTATTTGGCTATGGCCCTGAAAACAATCATAAACAAATTTAACCATAACATTACCTTTAAATCAATTAGTTGAACAAACAAATTAATCTGCTATCAAACAATGGCGCAGTCCTGTTTAACAAATTATAATATTGGAAAAAATTCAAAAAATGAATGAACAATCGTTCTGCAAAAAAAAAAGAAAACTTTTGTTACAAAAATAGTAAATTATGAATAATTTATGTCATATTTATATGAAATTAAGTATATAAATTAAAGTTTAGTATAAATTGACTAATTTTATTACAAAAATTAATTAATTTTTTTAGGATAATAAAAAAATCTATAATCTTATAATTATAGTAATATTTTTATTTTGAAATTTAATCTAAATTAAGAATTCTGGAGTGCAGAATCAATAGAAAAGAATTCACAAAAATTGAATTCGATATTATAAATAAAATAATAAATATTATAAATATCAAACATATTAAAAAGAAATAAGGAGAATAAAGCATACCTTGCACAACTTCAAAACAAATTAATAAATTATAGAATAATTAGTTTTATATTCAGAAAAGAATTTCCCTTGTTTTGTTTACAAAAAGTGAAAAGTTTTTCAAACAATACAAAAAAATCAAATCAGCATTGAAAAAAATATCGGAAAAAAAATAGATGTAACATTACAAAAGTCGTTTATGTTTGAATCCATTTTAGTATTAGTTGAGAGTCTCCCCATGCAGAGCGCGCGCATGCCCGCAAAAAAAAATACATAATCAAAAAAAAAAATCGTATTTAAAAAAGATTCTATTTTTAATATTTAACATCATAAAGTTTGCTTTGAAGAATTAAAAAAAATATTCAAACTATCAATAAAAAGAGGTTTTTTCATCAAGATTTAATATAATCAGACATCTCAAATCTTATCAACTGTCATCAAAATTCTATTTAGGTTATAAAGTTTTTTGGAAATTCAATTAATTCTTATTTATTTGAGGGAGGGTCTAAATGTCAAAAGTGTCAACTGTCAAAAAATGAGAGGTTAAAAGAGGTTATTTCTCCATATTTAAGAAAAAAAAATACGTCAATTTTTGTTTTGATTGCGATGCTTGTTAGAAAAATGTAAATAAACAAAAGAAGTTAAAAAAAATTGGCTATTTCCCCCTTTTTAAGAAATTCAAATGAAAAGATATTTTTAAAAAAAACTATAAGGAAATGGAAAAATTGATAAATATAGAATGATTAGAAATAAAAAGTTGTGGTGTACTAAAAAAGAAAATTCAATAGTTGTAGTCAATATAAAAAAGAAAAGTAAAAAAATAAAGATGTAAACAAAGGGATGAATCAACAGGTGCTTAGAGATTCCTTATTATATTAGTATTAAGAGATTTAGGTGCAATTCAAGGGAGATAGGATAGAAATAGTTGCCATGGTAACAAAATATAAATATTTTTCCATGTTTATAAATTTTACATCTTGAATTTTAATTTAACTAAATATATGTCGACACAAAAAAACCTGGTGTGACAAACACAATACACAACTTACGATTACTGAAGGTAAGAGAAAGTTGTGCCCCCAGTCACACCAGATTTTTCTTTCACTACCAATACGGCACTCGGACTCAAATTAATTTTTGATTTTATGTAAAACATAAATAATTTTTTTTTTTTTTGTTTATTTACTTTTTTTTATAATCAAATTTTTTTCCGAATGCCTGGTAGATAACTTATCATTATTATTATTATTTTTTTTTTTTTTCAAAAACTTTAATTTATTTTATTCTCTTTTTAGAATTAAAAACAAGCAGCGATGTGCCGGCACCCGTTACAACAAAACAGCAGCAGCAATCTTCATATAAATTCAAATATCGAATGGATTATAATGCTAGCATTTTAACTGAAGTTTTGGATTCCAGAGGATGGGAAAAGGTAAGGAGACCCTGCTCTCCCCCTCACCCCCCTAATTGGGCATACAATTTGGAATTTTTTGCCAGTGGCGTAGTGAGCTTAATTCGTGCCCGGGGCACAATACCTTTTAGCGCCCCCCCCGCCCCTCATTCGAAAACCATATAATATTATATGTAAAATATACTCCCAAATTAATAAATAAATAAAGAAAAATAAATAAAGTCATCGGCTCAAGCTAGGCTTTAAATTTGAGAAAAAATTATCCAACAATTTTTTGTTTTCCGGACCATTTGGCGCCCCTTTGTGAGTAGCGCCCGGGGCATGATGACCCCCCCTTGCTCCCCCCCTCGCTACGCCACTGTTTTTCGGCCAGTTGGATTCGTAAGTTGGTTAAAGGTTTATCTTCCACATTTTACTTCCATATTTCGATTTAGTGGAATTCCGGCTAATTCGTACAAATTTGTGATTGAGAAAATCTTCAATAATTGGTATAAAAATAATGCACTTGAGACCGCTTGATAATTCGTATTATTTTTATGCTCGAGGTAACTTAAACGTATTTGCAGTTCGTTAATACGTACTGTTTGCAAGAGGGAGGGAGAGAGAGAAGTTCTTCTCGTTCATTCGTAATCTTTTGATGCAAAGGAAATGAGGAGTGGAGAGAGAGAAATGGAGCTTCTTTTAATTTTTACTTTCTCTTACCTCTATATATGTTAATATATATAGAGAGAAAGTATTGGATTCATGTCAAAAATTCGATGTCGAGATTTTGATGGATCTTCACGTTTTGAGGTCCCCTGAATCCAAAAAAGTGGTTTTCAAGACATGGTCTGTCTGTGTGTGTGTTCAATTTTAAGCATGAAGGAATTGAGCTAGGAGGATGAAATTTTATATTTAAGTTAGACACTGTCCTAGGGCGTGACACAAAGCTTTTAATCAAAATCGGCCAAAGAGTACTATTTAGTACTTTACTGCTGCACTTTTTCAGTTTTTTTCGATTTTCTCAAAATTCGCTCCAACGATTTTGATTAAAATTCAAAAATCAATTATTTTTTAGATGCTCTTTCAAATGTATATTATTGCCATTGAAATCTTCTGAAGAACACTTTACTCCTGTACTTCATAGGAGCATTAGGAGAAATGGTTGCCATTAGGGATGAAACGATACGAGTAAATACAAGTACTTACTCGATACTTTTCTTTCGATACCAAGTACTTTTGGAATCGATACTTTTGAATCGAGTACCAAGTAAGTATCGGTCAAAAATACTCGTATCGATACTCGGTCCACTTACGCTATGATTAGTTAGGCCGGAAGAACATTTACGTACATTTGTTCTTATTTACAATAGAAATAAGTGGAATGGCTTGTACCACTGTATTTTAATTTGTATTATTGGAGTGTTCAACAGGAAAACACTTTGAAAAATTCTTAGTACTATATAGTACATCTAAAACTGAATTTTTTTTTTTTTTTCAAGAACTTGATGTTTTATGGCTGTGGAGATTTAATCAAGATTCGTAGGGACTTTGCAGTCAGGAGATTAAATAAAAAATATTTTATTTAATTTCTATTTGCCGACGTTTCGGCCTCCAATCACGACCTTCATCAGGGGAAATATTGTCAATTATACACGATCATAGGTTTTTTAATATTCATTGCAATTAAAAATATACAATTTCGTTTTACTTTGATATGCACAAAAATATTATCATATACTTGCTACTCGGAGGTCTCCGATGTTGAAGGTCATGATTGGCGACCGAAACGTCAGCAAATAGAAATTAAATAAAAGTTTTTATTTAATCTCCTCTCTGCAAAGTTCCTGCGAATCTTGATAATATCAGTACTTTCTGCTGTTTTTTCTTATCTTTAATTATACGAAAAAATTGACCGGTGCGAGTAAGTATCGATACTTTTCAATCGATACCGAGTAGGTACTCGTTACTTTGCGACCGATACTAGTATCGAGTAAAAGTATCGATACCTCAGTGGTATCGTTTCATCCATACTTGAGACCGCTTGATAATTCGTATTATTTTTATGATCGAGGTCACTTAAAGGGCTCCTAATTCGTATTTGCAGCTCCTTAATTCGTACTGTTTTCAAGAGGGTGAAGGAGAGAGACAAGTTCTTCTCGTTCATTCGTAATCTTTTGACGCAAATGAGTAGAGGAGAGAGAGAGAAATGGAGCTTCTTTTACTTTTTTACTTTCTCTTACCTCTATATATGTTAATATATAGGCTATAGAGAGAAAGTATTGGATTCATGTAAAAAATTCGATGTCGAGATTTTGATGGATATACACGTTTTGAGGTCCCCTGAACCCAATAAAGTGGTTTTCAAGACATGGTCTGTCTGTGGGCGTGTTCAATTTTAAGCATGAAGGAATTGATCTAGAAGGTTGAAATTTTATATTTAAGTTAGACACCTCCGTGGAGTCTGAAAATAAGCTTTTGAACAAAATCAGCCAAAGAGTACTAGTACTTTATTGATGCACTTTTTAAGTTTTTTTTTTTTTCTAATCTTTAAGCCGTTTGCGGCACGTCTAAATGACCGCCGATTGGGATGAAACTTAAAATTTATAATTATTATAAATATCTGTATATTTTTACGGGATGCCGCGTTAAAAATAATTTGAACATTCTAAATAAAAGCCGTTTTAGAGCACATTTTCTGCTAAAATCTATTTTGTTCTATATCTCTAAAACTGTGCCTGATGGGCAAAACTGAAATCGAATCTAATCTAATCTAATTATATTAAACGAGCAATGTACTTTTGTTTGCTTGCTTGTTTGTTTATATATATGCATATCAGTTCTCGAAAACGGCTCTAACGATTTATTTCAAATTTTAAATATATACTATTTGCGGTCCCAAAATGAAATTGTGCTAGGTCTCATGTTTGGGAAAATTCGGGTACTAGTACTTTACTGGTGTACTTTTTTAGTTTTTTCCAATTTTCTTGAAATTCCCTTTAATTTCCTTTTCTTTCAAATTTTAAATATTTTCTTATTTCTTCTATACAAATAAAATTTGGTCTCTCGAGTACTAGTACTTTACTGGTGTACTTTTTTAGTTTTTTCCAATTTTCTTGAAATTCCCTTTAATTTCCTTTTCTTTCAAATTTTAAATATTTTCTTATTTCTTCTATACAAATAAAATTTGGTCTCTCGAGTACTAGTACTTTACTGGTGTACTTTTTTAGTTTTTTCCAATTTTCTTGAAATTCCCTTTAATTTCCTTTTCTTTCAAATTTTAAATATTTTCTTATTTCTTCTATACAAATAAAATTTGGTCTCTCGAGTACTAGTACCTTACTGGTGTACTTTTTTAGTTTTTTCCAATTTTCGTTTTAAAGGTTTTATAATGCTCAAAGTTTAGTGGGCTTGCTTCCTGGTCAAACCCTCCCTCTCTTTGCCCTGGACCCACACATTTAACTCTCCACGAAATTAAATTTCAATTAATGTGCAATTTTGTAAATTTATTTTTTTATATCAATAACTAGGCTGCGCCCCCTGGACCCCCCTTGCTCGGCGGGCAAGTTTATTGCCAATTTAGGATATGCATGTGTTCAGATGATGAGAAGATTTTTTGTGAATCATATCCTTTCCGGGACTCTCCCGGTACACAGACAAAAAATTTACGCCGATATTTTAGAATTCAAAATGTAAATAAAAAATCGTAAACATGGGTATATATTTATATTTTCTTACCATGGCAACCATTTCTCCTAATTTTTATTTTTTTCTTATTTTAACGGATAATTACTCATTAACTTATTGTTATTTGTGAAACATACATAACCTGTCCGAGACTCACACAAACATACACAAAAAATTTCATCAAAATCGGTTCAGTCGTTTAGGAGGAGTTCAGTCACATACACACGTACAGAAGAATTATATATGAACCCTGTTATGCAATGGTGTGTCAAAGACCAAACATCAAGTTTTGAGAAAATCAACAATAAAGTTTTTTGTTTACATTGGATTCTATATAATTTTTCTTATCAATTGTGCAAGTAAAATTAAATATAAATTTTTTAGGACATATTTCATAAAAAATACTATTAATTAAAGCATTTGAAACAATATTCCATGTTTAACTCAATTTTGAATTTTTTGGTCTTTGACACACCATTGCATAACAGGGTCCATATATAAAGAAGATTAGTATATAGAGATTACTTACAATGTATTTAATTTAATAATGTCACAAAGGCCAATTAGTAGAAAAATACCTATTATTTAAATTATATTATTAAAATACTAATTATTAATTAATTTTATTGAAAATAATAATTTTTAATTGTCTCCAGGCTGACGCATTTCCTGGGCGGCTTTCTTACGTTTATCTCATGATTAAAGTTTTTCTTATGAGGCACTGTCTCCTCGAAGTATCCACTCAGTAATGTCGCTATTCCTCAAAGCTCTCCCTGGACTGTTATTTCTTATTTTGGTGTTTTTATTGATGTATCCATTGAGGAGCAAGTTGTCTCTGTAAAGATAATATGATTCTAATTGATATCCGCTTTATTTATCAACTTGGATTTTTACAACTAAAACATAACAACAAAACATAAACAACAACACGTCATATTACATGTCACACGTTCCCCTTTCACTTTAATACATAATCTTTGAAATGCTTCGGAAAATTAACACTTCTTCCTCTTCTTGTTCGGTTCCCCTCCATAGTTGCACTTTGTGTGTTTCCCTCTTCTTCTCTTTCTTCTTCCGGCGTCCCATCCTCCTTTCCTTCCTCTTCTGTAGTTCTCATTTGTGCTTCGTTTCCCTCTTCTTCTCTTTCTTCTACTGGCGTCCGCCAATAATCCTCTTCTTCATCCGAGCTCTCCTGCGTTCTTTCTTTTTTTACTTTAGTGTGCTCTTTCTTTTCCGGATACTTTTCTTCCCACTTATTTACTTTTTTATTAAAAAATTTCCTATTCCTTCTGTATATTTTCCCTTTTTCTTCATCTTTCATCCAATACGAGTTTGGGTTTTGGTCTTTCTTTAAGATTGTACCTGGAATCCACTCTCTTATTCCTCTTTGCATATATACTTTATCTCCTACTTTCAATGAGGGAAGCTTTTTTGTGTGTTCATTATAATACTTCTTTTGTTTTAACATATTCTCTTTTAGCGCTTTCATCATGTCCTTGTTGTTGTACTTAGGTTTTAACATGTTATTTGGAATAGGTAGCGTCGTTTTAATCCTTCTTCCCATTAGTGCTTCCGCCGGTGAGGGCGAATTATGTTTTGGAGTTGCATTGTATTCCATTACAATTTAGTATGTTTCGGAATGTTCCCCTTTTTTTTAATATAATTCTTTATCGTCTGAATTTGTCTCTCTATGAACCCATTCGACTGGGGATAGTATGGGCTGCTCATAATTTGTTCTATTTCATTCTCTTTGAGAAATTGTTTAAATTTCCACGAGTCGAAAGGTGGCCCATTATCCGACATTATTTGATTTGGTAGACCTTGTATCGCAAACACATCTTCCAGTTTCTTGATTATTTCTTCCGCAGTGTTGTTTTTTAATTTTTTAGTAATAATGAATTTTGAGAAATAATCTGATATTACTAGGTACATTGACTCTTTTACTTTCATTAGATCCATTGCAATTTCCGGGTATTTCATAATTTCTTCTTTTATATATGGTTCTTTGGTGTTAGTTTTGTATGCCTTTTGACAAATTTGACAACTTTTAATATATTCCCTGATGTCATTTGCCATGTTGGGCCAGAAAAATGCTTCTTGAGCCTTCCTTAACGTGGAGTTTATGCCCATATGTACTACATGTAAATTCTTCAGTATTAAGTTTATTAAAACTTTGGGGATGATTAACCTGTTTTTATAAAATATATACCCGTTGTTTAAAAATATATCTTCTTTTATTTCAAAATACTGTTTCATTTCTTTATTACTTTCATTTGACCTAGTCTTGGTTTTTGGCCAGCCTTCTAAAATGTATGTCTTTATTTTCTTTAAATTTTCATCCTTCTCTGTTTTGCTATACCTCATTGGAGAGGCAGGACAACAAATATTCTATACGGCCCAACTAAAGAAAGAGGAAAAAGATATAATCATACAAAACATAAACAACAACACGTCATATTACATGTCACAGTCTCGTTATATTTCTTTCAAATTTTAAATATTTTCCTATTTCTTCTAAACAAATCAAATTCGCGCCCCTCGAGTATTCGTACTTTACTGATGTACTTTTTTTTGGTTTTTTACAATTTTATCAATACAAAAAAAAAGACCGAGCTCCAGCCCAGTCATCCCGGAACTTATATTTGAATTCAGCATGAAAAAAATACTTTTAGAATTTCATATCTTTATTCTTGTGAAAGAAAAAAAAGTTTATTTTTGTCGACTAGTGTAATTTAAAATTAAAAAAAAAAAAAAAAAAAAAAAAAAATCATTTCGTAAGAAATTGAGGCCATGTCTATCAAAATATTCTGATGAATTATAATTAAAAAGAAAACATTTGGTAATCGAAATATTCCTAGGCTATTTAATATTCAAAAATTCAGATTAATAGCTGAATGATACATAATCCTAAGAAATATTTCAAAATGCTCCTTCTTCTATAATTATATTAGTAGAGATTTTGATTTTAGTTACGTATTAACTCGTATTAATCTTCTCTCTCTTGGATTAACTAATTTTATCGTGTTTTACCATATAGAAGAACATTCCGTTTTAGACCTCCGTGAGTGCAAAAAAGCACTTTTGGAATTATGTCTCAACAAGATTATTTAAAAACGCCTCCTGAACGATGAAATTTAGTATCTACTGTATCCAGAGGCGTACCGAGAGGTGGGCGGGGGGGGGAGTCCGCTCCACTCGCCAAGCCTGGATAGGCCTCCACCTGCACACAACGTAGAAGGAATGACTTTTGGTCTTCCTCAACGATTATTAGTCCATGAAAGTTTTTCTATTAGCATGACCAGCCCTACCAGCTGTATCATTCACTGCTTTTAGAGAAAGAATTGTTCTTTTGGCTTCTAAAAACGAAGCATTGCTCTACCAAGAAGGGGACCACTTACTACTTACCTACCACTTAAGGGACTCTTAATAGTCGGAGAGCTGGCAACAAAAATGGGCAAGATCGGAATGAAATACTTAGCTAAAGTATAAAATTTGAGTATCGAGAGTTCTTTTCTTATCGAATTATTTAATTTAATCCACATTTTTTGATATTTCAGTTGAAATTAATTCAAATGATTGTGAAAATGACGTCAAATTCCAGCTAAAAGGGAATCGCCTCCTTTTAATGGCAATTTCAAGAAAAGCAATCAAACAGGCTTTTAAAAGCAATAAAATCTCTTTCAGAGAAATTTACATAGACATTATGTTTTGATATTTTAACTGGAATCGATCTTCTTGAAATTTAAGATTTTTTCACAATAAATTAAATTGATTTCAAGTGAAATATCAAAAAATGTGGGTTGATGGGAATTACTCAAAAACGAAAAAACCCTCGATACTCAAATTTTATACTTAAGCCAAGTACCTATGTCGCAAGTATTTTAAGAAATTTCAATCACATCGGCCAAAGTAAACTAGTACTTTACTGATGGATTTTTTCAGTTTTTTTCCGATTTCTCAAAATTCGCTCTTACGATTTTGATTAAAATTCAAAAATTAATTATTTATTAGATACTCTTAAAAATGTATATTCTCTTTTTGTCATTGAAATCTTCTGAAGACCACTTTACTCTTGTACTTGATAGATAGGATAAGAGAAATGGTTGGTCGACCAGTCACACCAGATTTTTATTTTATTTTTTATATACAATCATTATAATAAATTGAATGTTTTTCTCGTGAGTGATTATTGCTTATTTCAATTTAAATTTGAACATTTACATATTTATAGCTTTTAATTCAATTGATTTGTCGTGAGTCAGGAGAGAGAAAAGAAGAGAATCAAAATTAACCCCGATTTATTATCGACAAAACTAAAACCTCAAAAACGTGAATCAAATAAAATTGAGAGATTAATATTTAAAAAAATAAAGAGTTCATCAAGCAACAAATGACCTCTTTTTTGACTTATAAACTATGGAACCTCTCATTTTCATTAAATTTAAAAGTAATTTTAAATAATAATTTTTTTTTTTAAGACCTCGGGGTTGGTGCATTTTTTTTTTTTTTTGGAATGGGTGCATAAGGTCCGAAGACCTATAATGACCAATAGTCACATGCAGCCAGGAAGAAAATAAAAACAAAAGGAGAAGCATAAAGGGAAACTCAACTGCGGGAACTGAGAAGATGCCTGTTGAGGTTAGACTTGAAAGTCTGAAGATTGTAGGTTTTGGGAAAGATAGACGCAGGGAGCTTGTTCCAATCACGGGAGGTCATGGGGACAAAGGAAGATTGGAATTGATTTGTTCTGTTAGTCGTGATCTGAACAGCATAGGGATGCTGGGAAGATGCCTCTCTTGTGTTCCGTGAATATGTTGCATTGGGTGGGATAATTGATTTTAATTCGGCAGAGCATTGGCCATGGTAATACCTGTAGAAGAGAGATAGTGCAGATACTCTTCTTCTATGATCTAGTGACTGTAGGGATGCATAGATTAGATAAAGACCATCCGGCACTAAAGATATAGATTTTTCTTAAAGGATAAGAGGGCGGAATTTTTTAATAAGCCAGATAGGTATTTTATTACTAAGAGATCCTAATATAAAATTTCGTTTCGAAATTACGGCAAGTTGCCCAATTAGATCGTGCCAGAAAGACGGACACTCGGTTATTATATATTTTTTCTTTCTCTTACCCTAAATATGAAATATATAGAGAAAGTAATGGGATCATGTCAAAAATTCGATGTCGAGATTTATATATATACTAGCTGCGGTAGGGTTGCCTTCGGCAACCCTACCCCGCTAGGCCCTGGCGGGCGGCGTCTCGGGATATGACTAAGAGTTGTCCAGATAAATGTATTTTAATTAATTATGAGGAAGAGTATTTATTTTTTATTTTAAATATTTGATTAATATATTTTTCAATTATTTACACCCTAAGGAAGCGTCATTTTAAATTTTATTAAAATCGAATGAAAAATAAATTTCAGGGGGGTCAGGGGGGTGATTGAACTTTCTGGGGTCTAAAATACCATTTTTCAATTATTTACACCCTAAGAAAGCATCATTTTAAATTTTATTAAAATCGAATAAAAAATAAATTTCAGGGGGGGGTCAGAGGGGTGATTGAACTTTCTGGGGTCTAAAATACCATTTTTCAATTATTTACACCCTAAGAAAGCGTCATTTTAAATTTTATTAAAATCTGATGAAAAATAAATTTTAGGGGGGGGTCAGGGGGGTGATTGAACTTTCTGGGGTCTAAAATACCATTTTTCAATTATTTACACCCTAAGAAAGCGTCATTTTAAATTTTATTAAAATCTGATGAAAAATAAATTTTAGGGGGGGGTCAGGGGGGTGATTGAACTTTCTGGGGTCTAAAATACCATTTTTCAATTATTTACACCCTAAGAAAGCGTCATTTTAAATTTTATTAAAATCTGATGAAAAATAAATTTTAGGGGGGGGTCAGGGGGGTGATTGAACTTTCTGGGGTCTAAAATACCATTTTTCAATTATTTACACCCTAAGAAAGCGTCATTTTAAATTTTATTAAAATCTGATGAAAAATAAATTTTAGGGGGGGGGGTCAGGGGGGTGATTGAACTTTCTGGGGTCTAAAATACCATTTTTCAATTATTTACACCCTAAGAAAGCAACATTTTAAATTTTATTAAAATCGGATGAAAAATAAAAAAAATAAAATTTTAGGGGGGGGTGGGGGGGGGGGGCGCAGAGCGGAAAAATCTTTTCAAATGTCGAATTGTTAGGGGGGGAAGAGTTTTTATTTTTCATTTTAAAGATTTGATAAATATATTTTTCATAAAGCGAATTAGATCCTGTTTTCCAATGCTTTGCTATGGGGTAATTGATAACCCCCAAAAAGGGGGGTTCCCTACCCCTAATTCGATATAATGATAGCCTAAAACCACCCCCGGAAAATTCCCTACCCATTAAAAAAACTCCATGAAAATCGGTCCAGTAGTTTCGGAGTCTATGCGTTACAAACAGACAGACAGACAGACAGACAGACAGACAGACAGACAGAGATTGTCTTTTATATAATAGTATAGATATATACACGTTTTGATGTTCCCTCAGTCCAAAAAGAGGTTTTCTCGACATGGTCTGTAGGTGTGTGTGTGTGTGTGTAACGATTTTTAGCATGAATAGATAGAATTGAGCTACCGGATTGAAATTTTATATTTAAGTTAGGTACCCTTCCAGGCACTCAAAATAAGCCTTCGAACAAAATCGGCCAAAGAGTACTAGTACTTTACTAAAGTACTTTTTCAGTTTTTCGATTTTCTCAAAATTCGCTCCAACGATTTTTTTAAAATCATAAATCAACTATTTTTTTAGATGCTCTTTAAAATGTATATTCTCATTTCGCCATTAAAATCTTTTGAAGGACACTTTAGTTTTGTACTTCGTAGGAAAGATTTCAGATTTTTCAAATTCATTTTCCGGCTCTTCCTTCCATAGAGTCAATGTTAAGGTTTTACCCCATATGGGGATTTGTATGTTAATTTCGATTCAAAAGGGGGTCCCCTTTGGAACTTTTAGTCATTTAAAAATTTTTTTTTCCAATTCTTATGAAATTTTGTATTTATTTACGATTCTATATTGTGTATAAAATGTCCAAATATGAGATTAAAATTTTGAAAAATAACCATAGTTTATTTCAAGCAGCCAACATTTAAAATGCAAGTTTGAAACTAAGGTGCTATCGGAAACTAAATATATCTCGACACAAAAAATCTGGTGTGACCAGCACGGTGCGCAACTTTCTCTTACCGAAGGGTTGTGTGCTGTGCGCCAGTCACACCAGATTTTTTCAAATACTCTCTATTGAATAAATTGGATATCCATTAAAAAAATAAAAAAAAAAAAAAAAAAAAACAAAGAATTTAGATCAAAAGAGGAGTTCCTCATCTATCTCCCCCCCCCCCTCCCTCTCTTTTGTTTCTCCGTTCATTGTCTAATCCATAATACTGTATTTTGAGGTCGTCTCTCACTGACAGTGAGTCGTGCCAAAGGCTTTTTCACGATCTAATAATTGCACTTGAATTTAAAGTTAAGCGGTGTTAAGTAATACCGCATTAATGGTAATTATAAGGTGAATAAACATCAGTAGCAACAACAAAACAAAACAAAACAAAAAAGATGAATAATTTATTGTATATAAACCAACACGATGACTTCTTTTCTTTTTTTTTTGTCTTTTATACAAGTACAACAAAAAAACAAACCAATTTTTTTGCATTTTGCCGGGGTGTGTCTTGTAATAAAGCTCATCAAAATAATAATAATGATCTTTGGACTAAAAGTATTATCTATTCTAATATCAGGCTATATTGGGTTGAGTTTTTACTTTCTCTTACTGTTATTAAATAGAGAGAAAGTATTGAATTCATGTCAAAAATTCGATGTCGAGATTTGATGGATATACACGTTTTGAGGTCCCCTGAATCCAAAAAAATCGATTTCGAAACATGGTCTGTCTGTCTGTGAACAAAATATCTCAAGATTGAAAAAAGCTAGTAAGTTGAAATTTTATATTTAAGTTAGGCACCCTCCCGGCAAGGGCGGATCCAGAGGTGTTTCTCGAGGGGGGGGGGGATAATCTGGAGTGACTGGTCGCACAGCAGACAATTTTTTCTTAGTTTCGGTAATTTAAAAGCGCATTCTGTATTTATTTGCCAGAATATAAATACAAATCAAATTTTTTAAGTATTAATTTTGAAAATTTTACATTAAAAATAAATTTTTTTTCGAAAAAAAGGTATTTTTTTTTTCAAATCTCGGGGGGGGGGGAAGTAATTACTCCCTTCCCCCCCCCCTTGTATCCGCCCTTGCCTCCCGGACCAGTCAAAATAAGCTTTTGAACAAAATCGACCAGAGAGTAGGCAACGATCCCAAGGACTTACGTCAGGGAGAGATCGTTTTTGTTTTGTTTTTTTTTTATTTAATTTTAATTGATTTTTAATATTTTATTTTTAAAAAAAGAATTTTTGGGAATATTTTATTTAAAAAATTTTCCCCCTCCCTTCTTCAACTACATTTCGGGGGGGTTTTTTGGCCCCCATTTTTTTTCTTTCCCTTCGTTGGAGGGGAGGGTCCCTTCTGAATTTCCAATAATTTGCGGGAAAGGCCTTTCCTTTCCGTTTCGGGGAGGGCGGGCCGGTTGGACCGGAAAAACCCCTCTCCCCCCAAAACATACCAAAAATTTTTATTTTTTTTTTTTTTTTATTTTTTTTTTTTTTTGAGAGCCCCTCCTTGTCCCCTCCCTTTTCTTTTTCTTAATACAAAAAGAGTGCGAATACTAATATTTTACTGTTGTTTTTTTTTTTTTTACTTTCTCTTACCTATGTATATATGTAATATATATATAGAGAGAAAGTATTGGTTTCATGTCAAAAATTCGATGTCGAGATTTTGATGGATCTTTACGTTTTGAGGTCCCCTGTATCCAAAAAAGTGGTTTTCGCGACATGGTCTGTCTGTCTGTGTGTCTGTGTGTGTGTCTGTGTGTGTGTGTGTGTGTGTGTTCAATTTTAAGCATGAAGGAATTGAGCTACGAGGTTGAAATTTTATATTTAAGTTAAACACCCCCGGGACCGGAAAAATAAGCTTTTAATCAAAATCGGCCAAAGAGTACTAGTACTTTACTGATGTACTTTTTCAGTTTTTTTCGATTTTCTCAAAATTCGCTCTAACGATTTTTGATTAAAATTCAAAAATCAATTATTTTTTAGATGCTCTTTCAAATGTATATTCTCGTTTTGCTCTCAAAATTGTTTGAAGCACACTTTACTCTTGTACTTCATTCGGAAGATAGGAGAAATGGTTGCCATGGTAACAAAATATAAATATTTTCCCATGTTTATAAATTTGACATCTTTAATTCTAATATATTGGCGGAAACTAAATTTTTGTCGACACAAAAACCTGGTGTGACAAGCACAGAACACAACTTTCGATTACCGAAGGTAAGAGAAAGTTGTGTGCTGTGCGACAGTCACACCAGATTTTTAAATATATAGTTATAGAGAAAAGGATATTTTGGAATAATTTAACTTGAAAAATATTAGCCACTACCATCTTCAAACATACACATTCGACGGCAGGCTGTGTAGCCGCCAATATCTTCTCATATCACTCGGTAGAAGAGACGGTCCCCTTCTGGAAATAGAATTGCCGAGAAACGTCCTTCACTTGCGTTTCGGACGAAGGTCGGCCCGATGCGACCGAAACATCACATCCCACCAGAAGACATCACCAACCATCTATTTATACCTTTTATTTTATTTATTTATTCTTTTTTTTTGCGAGCAGATCACTCTCCTTGATTGCGTCCCCATCTCCTTTTTGGAGCTCTTCAAAAACGTTGCGAGTACTAATACTTTACTGATGCACTTTTTCAGTTTCTTTTTTTTTTTTTTTTTTTTTTTTTTCGATTTTCTCAAAATTTGCTCCAACCATTTTGATTAAAATTCAAAAATCAATTAATTTTTAGATGCTCTTCAAAATATATATTCCTCATTTTGCCCTTGACATTTTTTGAAGCACACTTTACTCTTGTACAGTGAGGGATAATATTAAGTCCCACCCATGCGTTTTCTACTTGTGATTATTTCATTGTTTTTATAAAAGAAAATGAAAATTTTTATTGGAAATTTTCTAGGTATGAACCATGAAAGTTTCTATTAAAAAATATATAATATTTTTTTAAAAACAATGAAATAATCACAAGTAGAAAACGCATGGGTGGGACTTAATATTGTCCCTCACTGTACTTAGGAGAAATGGTTGCCATGCTAACATAGATAATTATTTTCCCATGTTTATAAATTTGGTCGGTGGAAACAATCTGATGTGCTGTGCTACCAGTCACACCAGATTTGTTTACTTACCTTGCATTTTATTTACTTTCTTTGCGAGTCAAAGTTAATCGATTTTGTGTTTTTCTTCTCAGGTGGATGAATCAGACAAGAATTGGTATTTGTATTGGTGTGATGTCCACAATTTAAGAAGTGTCCTGGATGGCCGTCGTCTTGAGCCCTGGCAACGGTTGCCACATTTCCGTAATCACTATGAATTGACCAGGAAGAATTTACTTGCTCGCAATTTGAAACGATTACGTCGAGCGTTACAAAGGCACGGAGCAGCCACCGACAAGTAGGTCTATACAAAAAAAAAAAAAAAAAAACAAATTTCTCATACGTACAGGAATTTATATTTTACTAGCCGCTCCGCCCGCCATCGGCGGTCAGGGTTGGGGGCTTCGCCTGGAGCAGTCCCTCGTCTTTTCTTAATCAAGTGCAGCAATTTTTCAATCAACTCGTTTCAGGCAAAAAAATATACCCAGTATATATAATAGCGGAATGCCCGTCCCTCTGTCTGTCCTTTACCCTAAGAAGAAAAAAAATGTAATTATATAGCCTAACATTAATATTTTTCATTTGCGAAATTTAATTATTTCATTCTTCTTCTTCTTCTATCCTCGCCCTTATTATTCCCGCGGTGCGGGGTCGGTGGGCCTTATTCTCTCCCTCCACTCCCCTATCCATTGCTGTTGCCTCCGGCAGGCCAAGCTCGGTCATTTCTCTCTTTACCCGATGAAACCAATCCTAGGTGCTCCTCTGCGTTGTCGTCCGAGGAGCCCCATATCGTACGCCGTCCTCGCCACGCCACTTCTCTCTTGGCGTACGACATGTCCAAACCATTCGCGCATCTTGTTAGTGATTGGCGCAATGCCAAACCTGTTCCTGATGGTATCATTGGGGATGCGGTCAAGTCTGGTGACACCAAGTGACCACCTGGCCATCCGCATATCCATCACATGCAGTGCCGATTCGCTTCTCTTCGTGGAGGCACATGTCTCGGTCGAATACAGAGCAACCGGCCTCACAACCGTCCGGTAGATTGCCGACTTCAAACAAATCGGCATCCCTCGTTTGCAAAGGATTCGGGTGCATTCTCGCCATTTAAGCCAACTGGCATTTATACGCCCGGCAATCTCATCCGTTGGCTCCCCATCATCAGCGACCCTCGAGCCAAGATAACGAAAACTGCGACATATGGGAAGCGCCTGGCCATCAAGTATAACTTAATCTGCAGTTTTGTTGAAAGTACTGCATATTTCATTATTTTAATTAATTGGCTTTAATTTTTCATAAGACAAAATTCAATGCTTTCAAATGGGCAATTTTTCAATTTCCTGGAATTTTTTTCCGCTTTCCCTTTTTACGAATATGAGGACCCGAGCAGAGGCGTACCGAGTCAGTTGGAGGCCTGGGGCGTGACTAGAAGAGAGGGCCTATATTCATTTTGTACCAGATGTGTATATTGAATTTTTTCGGGGGAGATATCAATTTGCTTTTTGCGCTAAAGAAGAAACGAGGAATCGATGTTGAGGGTTGGCTACGAATTAAGAAGATTTACCTTCCGGGAATTTCAGGGTTTCAACGATCGCGGTGCTCAAACATGCCCGCAAGCCTGAAGGCGGGCAATTGCTCGCCGAAGGCGAACCTTGCGACTAGTGTTCTTTATAAAACTACAAAATTTCATTTCATTATTCCAACGGGAATTTAATCAAACAGAGCGGGAGAGACAGAAGGACACTCCGTATATATAGTTTAATTTTAAAAACATACATACTACATACAGTATGTAGTAATTCACTTCCGATGATGACACATATGGTGTCGAAATACGTATAAAGTGTTAATGTTAAATAAATAAATCATTGAAACAAAAAAACCTTGTGTATCATACGTACTTGAATTTAATTCTCATATTAAAGAATTTTTTTATTTCCAGAAAAAAAAATTAACACTAGACGGTGTAATTTTTATCTGATAATTTACTGCTTGCTCTATCCGTGTTGTAGTGGTATTCATGATTGCATGAAAATTGTGACTGATTTAACTACGTATATTTATTTCTAACAATGCATGGTTAATTTAATTTATAATAAATGTGATATTATTAATTAATTGGTCTATTCTCTTTATTTAATCTAAATAAAATTGTTATTTATATCTTTCTGCCTTTCTTACCTTCATTACTGGACAACAATGCTTCGTGTATTGTATTTGGACAATTAACTTTATTTTGTTTTGATCTGACAACGCCTTGACAATGGAAGTAGAGGGGCCGAGTAGGTGAGCATGCAAAAAAAAGGTGGATAAAAGCACATGAAAAATTGCTCGTTATCGGCTCGAATAACTCTTGTGCCTTAAGAGGTATAATTATTCTGAATATTCGATTAGGAAAGCATGATTATTTGAAACATTGTATATTCCGAACAGCTAATCAGATGACTCTATAATAAAATCGCTTTTATTAAACTCTAGAATCAATTTTTTTTTAAACCTCTTTTTTTAAGTTTATTATTGGGAATTAACAGACACTTATTTGTATATTGCAGATGTGAATGCATGCCGTTGACTTTCGAACTTCCAGCTGAGTATCTGATGTTTGTTGAGAAATACCGTCATTTGCCTGGTGCCACTTGGATAGTCAAACCTGCGATGGGGTGCCAGGGACGAGGAATATTCCTTTTCCAAAAGCTCCGCGATCTCTCTGAATGGAAAACTAAAAACATCAAGGTTCTCTCTTTTTTTTGCACAAGCATGCTTGGTGCCGAGGGGAATTTGTGCATGCTTGTACAAAAAAGATTGCACATGCATGCTTATCAAGTTCGCAGTTACGTGTGTAGCCGCCTTTACTCTAAATTCTAAATGTAATTTTTTTTTTTTTTTTTTTTTAGTCGACAGCAGGCGTCGTGAACATTTCAGGACCCTCAGGTGCTGGAGGTTATCTAGTCCCAGGTAGTGGAAATCCCACACCCGACGGCGAAGTCAATGGACCAGGGACTTATGTCGTGCAACGTTATATTGAAAGGCCTTATTTGGTGGCCGGGAGGAAATTCGACTTACGACTCTACGTGCTTGTCACTTCATTCTATCCTTTAAAAGTGAGATTTATTTATTTTATTAAGGGGGTTCAGGAGCGAAGTCTAAACGTACTTTTAAAAAAATTAGACTTTTATAAGGAATTTTTCAATGCGGTTTTTTTTTAATGAATTATATCAATAAGGGGGTTATTGGAACTGAAAGCTATAATTTTTTTAATGACTTATTAAAAAATTATAGTAATTAATTTTTTTTTGTTATCAAGCAAATACAAAAAAAAACAATCTGTCCCAATAATCTTTAATTTTTTTTTAATTTAAAAATGAATTTATTGTTATTATTAATCACATATTAATTAAGAAATTTTAAAATAAGATTAGTAGATATATTTAAAAATTGACAAATAGTTCAGTACTCTTGCAAAAGATGGCAGGCTAGTCTAACATCCGGTATTATCAGATCCCCTATAAGCCAATATCTGCCCTATATTTATATTTTTTTTTGCTTTTATAAATGATACATAATATTTAATAACATTTATAAAGTATTCATTGTTAAAAAGATTAATGAAAATCTACCAAATGCATTAGCTACCACTCTGACATCTCTTGGCAAATTTTCCTAATAGGTGGTTTTTTTTTGGCTTTCTTTTTAAGAGACATAATACCATCTTTTCGGCAAAAACATGTGTAACATCTCAGCCTTAATAAAATTTGAGAAACCCCTGATTTGTAGATTTCTTGCCAAACTGAGGTGTACATTTGGTTGCCTATAGAGCAGGCGTATTTGTTTTTTTTTTCTAGGTATGGCTTGCCCGTGAGGGTTTCGCTCGACTTTCCGGTTTGCCCTTTACTCTACACTCGTTACACGATCATCGTATCCATTTGACAAATATGGCAATTCAATTGAAAGAAAAAGAGACGAGATTGCATACAACAATGAAACTACAGTTCCTATTATGTAGATGCAAAAAGAAACGATGGACAAAGATGTCACCTGTTCGCTCACTACGAATGGAGAGTCCCGCCACCTAGAAGTGAGAATATTTACGCATTATCTATATCTATTCTATT
>JAKCPI010030881.1:0-19759 GCA_023213315.1 Euborellia annulipes
ATCGATTTTTGCCTTAAAAAATCGATTTTAATCGATTTTCGATTTTACAAAAAATCTTTCACTATGCCCATAAGTTGATTTTAAGGTTCTGCTTACGATTTTCCAAGCGCTTGTGGAACAAGAAAAATAGAACGTTGCATCACTGATGCCCAAATCAATTTATTCACTTCTTTAAAAACCAACACATTGTATATGGTATAACATATTTAGTGTTTATAACTTAAGTTTTAACGTTATAACGTAAATTTTAATAGGCTTAAAAGAGACCTAAACATCAGCTTCTATATTTCTTAAAAAATCTGGGTGGGACTCGTCGCACAGCACAACTTTCTCTTATCTTCAGTAACCGAAAGTTGTGTTCTGTGCTTGTCACACCAGATTTTGTGTGAGACATATATTTAGGTTCCGACAGTAAAGCAAGGTACATTTGAATTCAAGATTTTTTTTCTAAAACACCCTTTTTTTCTCATTCACACAGTCTTCTCGGCAACTTAAACTATTTAAGACTTTTGATATACGATATCCGTTATTGATAATACACATATAAGGGTCCAGGCATTCTTATTTAAGCCATTTGGTACATCCAAATTGCTTAAATAAAATCATCCGAAGACTTGGATTTCGTTTTTGGTATACGAGGTTAGCACTACACCAAGCCCAGATGGCTGAAGTCCCCAAAATTTATAAACATGGGGAAATATTTATATTTTGTTACCATTGCAACAAATTCTCCTATCTTTCCTATGAAATACAAAGAGTAAAAGTGTACAAATTCAAAAATGAAGAATATACATTTTTAAAGAGCATTTTTAAAAAATAAATTGATTTTTGAATTTTTAATCAAAATCGTTGAGGCTATTTTTAAGAAAAAAAAATCAATTATTTTAAATGCTCTTTAAAATGTATATTCATTAACGAGAACACACTACTCTTCCCCGACATTTGTGGAAAGATAAATTTGTTTTGTCTTTAACAAAAATATAAATATTTCCCCATGTTATATTTTTGTTACCATTGCAACAAATTCTCCTATCTTTCCTATGAAATACAAGAGTAAAGTGTACTTCAAAATGAGAATATACATTTTAAAGAGCATTTAAAAAATAATTGATTTTTGAATTTTTAATCAAATCGTTGAGGCTATTTTTAAGAAAATCAAAAAAACCTGAAAAACTACCTCAGTAAAGTACTAGTACTTTTTGGCCAATTTTAATTAACCGCTTATTTTCTCGCTCCAGGGGTGTCTATCTTAAATTCCAACCTCATAGCTCAAATCCTTCAAGCTTAAAATTTGAACACAGACGGACAGATCATGTCGCTAAAATTACTTTCTTGGAAAATCGGAAATCGAAAATCGGCCGTCAAAAATCGATTTTTTTCGATTTTTCAAAACACTGAATCGATTTCGATTTTAATCGAAAATCGAAGCTCAAAATCGATTTTCGATTAAAATCGAAATCAATTCGACCAACCCTAGTACAAGAGTAAAGTGGTCTTCAGAAGATTTCAATGGGAAAATGAGAATATACATTTGAAAGAGCATCTAAAAAATAATTGATTTTTTAATTTTAATCAAAATCGTTAGAGCCGAATTTTGAGAAAATCTAAAAAAACTGAAAAATTACATCAGTAAAATACTATTACTCTTTGTTCGATTTTGTTCAAAAGCTTCGTGTCACGTCCATGGGGGTGCCTAACTTAAATATAAAATTTCAACCTCCTAGCTCTTTTCGTTCTTGAGATATTTTGTTCACAGTCAGACAGACCATGTCGCGAAAACCCCTTTATTTAGTTTCAGGGGACCTCAAAACGTGTATATCCATCAAAATCTCGACATCGAATTTTATGACATGAATCCACTACTTTCTCTCTCTATAAATTAACATATATCTAGAGGTAAGAGAAAGTAAAAATGGCTCCAACTAATAAAATTTTTATAAAAATTCAATATTCACTTGCAATTAATAAATTTATTGATTGCCCATTTTATTCCTAAACATTCCCTTTCTATCGCCGAATATCTTGTCTCCGCGTTACTTAGCTTCCTACTCGCATATTCGATTGTTTTCCTTTCACTCCCTTCTTCCTGGAATATAATTGCGCCCAACCCCTTTTCACTCGCATCGGTTTG
Organism: Euborellia annulipes; assembly: GCA_023213315.1. Classification (NCBI taxonomy): domain Eukaryota; kingdom Metazoa; phylum Arthropoda; class Insecta; order Dermaptera; family Anisolabididae; genus Euborellia; species Euborellia annulipes. Next base: position 2,132 of record JAKCPI010030881.1, read on the forward strand.
TATTATAAATGATTTGTTAAAATCAGGATGATCTAATTTTGGGGCCGACAATATTACTTGTTTTATTTCTGCGAACGCTTTTTGATGTTCTTGGCCCCAAACCCATTTCGTCCTCTTCCTTAATAAGTCTGTTAGAGGCTTCAATCTTATTGCAAAGTTCTCCACAGTATTCCCAAACCATTGACACAATCCTATGAACTTTTCTAATTTTTTCCTATTCACCGGTTCCACATACGTTTCCAGAGTTACAAATTTTTCCGAATTTTTCTTGATCCCTTCTTCTGAAACGGTATGTCCTAAATAGCTTATCTGGGTCATTGCAAACCTGCACTTTTTTAAGTTACATGTGAGCCCATAATTCCTTAACCTGTGTAGAACCCTGTGCAAATGCCCTAAATGTTCCTCCTTGTCTTCACTGAATATAAGAATGTCATCCAAGTAAACATAGCAGAATTTCCCCACGTATCCTCTCAACACTTCATTCATTAGCCTTTGAAAGGTTGAGGGGCTATTTTTTAGTCCGAATGGTAAAACTCGAAATTGATATAACCCGCAGGGCGTGGAAAAGGCCGTATATCTCTTGGACGACTCCTCCATCTCCACCTGCCAGTACCCGGCTCGTAAATCAATCGTCGAAAAAATTTTGCCCTTCCTTAGTTTAAAAATTATTTCATTCAAATTCGGCATCGGATAAGCATCTTTTTCCGTTACTTTATTCAGGGCCCTATAATCAATGCAAAACCTCCAACTTCCATCCTTTTTTGGAGCTAGGACAACGGGCGCCGACCAGGGAGAGGTACTAGCTTCGATCACCCCATCTCTTTCCATTTCCCTAATCTGTCTGATTATTTCCTCAATCTTCTCAGCTGACATTCTATATGGCGGGAGGGCTATTGGTCTCTCCGAGGAGCACCTGATGCTATGCCGGATGGCTCGGGTCCTTCCCATTTTATCTGAGCATACGCTAGGGAATTGTTTTAGGAGACTTAATATCTCGTCCGAGTTTCCCTCCCCACATTTTATCACTTTCATATCTACTTCCCTTTGGGGAGTTCCTTCCTTCCATATTCGCATCTCTCTTCTCTTTTTTTCCCCAACTTACGGTGCCAATTTCATAATCGATTATTGCCCCCTGATCGTTTAAGAACGTTGCTCCCAATATTAGATCAAATCTCAAATCTTTTACAATCCAGGCTCGGATTGTCAGACTCCCCCTCCCGCGTGCTTAGATTCAACCAACAATAACTTTCTAATCTTCCTCCTGTTCCCTTAAGGGCGAACATCACTTCCTCCTCCTGACGCTCTTTTCCAATGTTCAACTCTTCTAACAGTTCTCCACTCACAAAATTATCACTCGCCTGAGTATCTATCCGAGCCATTATTTGTTTTCCCTCCACTTCTACTTCTATTATTGGGCATGTCTTTTCCTCTCTCTTGCAACTGATAACATTTACCCAGTCCAGGGTTTTCTTCTTCAGGACCTCCCCCCCTGGCTCCTTTGAGAGTCCTGCACCCCGTTTCCCGTTTGCATTTTTCCTAGGCAATAGGGGCTAGTATGCCCTTCCTGTTTGCATTTATAGCATATAACTGTTTCTTTTTTCTTCGTATTAGCTAATGTCTCATCCTTTATGTCCCTTTCTATCTGTTGTGTAATTTTCCTTAACCCATTCCATGTTAACTCTTCCGATCCAATCCTAATCCTACTTCTCATTTCTGGAGGTAACAATTCTATTAACACCGTTAAATAGTCCTTTATATCCTCATTTGGAAACAATCGTCTGAACAGTAACTGTTTGTTAATTAGAAATTCTTCAATTTTTTGTTTCCCGTCATATTTATCTCCGTAAAATTTTGCTTTTAAACCCCCTAATAAGGCTAGATTATTAAATTTTTCGTTGAACTCCCACTCGAATTCTTCCCATTTTAAATTTCTTCTCTCTATTGTTCGCCACCATCCTAATGCTTCACCTTGCAGTTTCGCTGACAAGATTTGAACCCAACACCCCTTTGGAAGTGCATATAGCGTAAACATATCTTTACTATTATTTAAAAATTCCTTCGGGTTTTCCGCTGGGATTCCTGAAAACCCTGGTAGCAACAGGTTCAAGGTAGAAATTACGGACGCTTTGATCGGGGCTACTGCTTGATTCTCACCATTTTCGTTCTTTACTTTTACTTTTTCCCCATCTGGTTTATCCCAATTTAACCTTTGGAAATTTTCTCCTAACTTATTAATTTTCATCTCAAACGCTAATTTCATTTCTTGAATGCCCTTTAATAATTCCTCATGACTTTTCCGCCATTCCTCTTTCATTTTTTCTACTTCTTTTCCCATTTCCGTCCATTCGCCTTGAACTTTCCCTCCATCCTCATTCCTAACTTTACATTCAACACAGAGATACCTCTCTATGGCCCTCACATGTTTCTCTTCCACCTTTTCACATTTACAATGTAGCCAGTTCTTACAGGGGCCGTCACATTGTACCCAGAGATCCCCTGGCTCACTTCCAGGGCATCCTGCTCTAGCGCACTCATCTTGCCCACCCTTTTTATAGGTAGCCATTTTCTTGCTCCAATAAATAAAATCAAAATATTAAAACAGTATATTTTATTACTCACTGTGTCACGGTCGCCAATTTATCGCAGGTTCATTAACAAATCGTTCGATTTTAATAAAATATAATATATTTAATATTTAATTAACAAATAGAATGTGTTTACAATGTTTTTTGGTTTTAACAATAGTCATAATAAATATAGTCTCTCGGTCCCCTAGACAGGGGCGCCTTAGATCCCCGACAAATCCTTTCCAGTTCCTTTGTGTCCCGCTATTTTTCTCTGTGCTCTTAAGTGAACTTTGTTTTAATGTGGTGTTTGTTAATATTAATTCGTCTTCAATTGATGGCAGAAAATGGTGAGTTTAATTAATATTTTATGAATTCGCTGCCGAAGGGGAAATTACCTTTCCAAGTGTTTGGTTTTGGCTTACATACCCTAATGATATATTGCTACTGTATATTGGTTTTATAATTGATATTTCTTTGTGGAAGAATGCAATAATAATATCTATTACTAATCCAGTTTATTATAAAAACTAAAATAAAAGTAAATTTTAACAAATATATTAAAATTATATCTTTCAATTATTTTTAATATAAAAAAAATTGATAACCCACACCTTCTGCCATCTAGTAAATGAATAAAGAACTCATAAGTTGACGGCATTCGCAATAGATAGCGTTACGTGTTCTAGTTAACTTTGGTAAAATTTTATTCTTTTATTTCAATTTTTGTTATTATAATTTTAAGGTGCGCGTCTCGGAAAACCGTTAAAGCACGATTGACTCGAGGCGGCACCAGATGGCGTTAGTGTTCCCCCATTGGATAACACGTAACTTGTTCAATTTCATTCTAGACTTTCCAGCTAATTAATTAAAGGCAAAAGGATTAATTATTTTTTAACACAATGATTACTAATTTAATTATCTACAACCTATAGAGCTCCTTTTTTTAAAATATCTTTTATTTAATGCCATTAATCTAAAAAAAAAAAATTTTTTTTTCAAAAATCAAAAAAAGGGCTTCTATAAGTTGTAGATATTTTAAATAGCTTTAATTTAAAAAAAAAATTTGAGGTCGATAGCTTCAAAATTGTGGCCGCTGGAAAGTCCCAAAATTAGCACCCCGAGACGCGCCCCTTAAGATAAAAAAAAAAGTTTATGTCAAAACCATAGTGGTGGTGACTGGAGGCATTAAAAAAAAAAAGAAAATTTGTTAAGAACAGCAGTAGAAGGATAATGCTATATTCGGATTGTACCGTTCGTAGCGATATGCCCTAAAGGCATGTCTTCCGAAAGGCGAGGGTCGGGGGAGGGGGGAGGGGGGGGGGCGTTTTTGTCGCAAACAGCCTTTTATTATTTTATCATCCCCTCCATTTGAAATTCCAACTAATTAAAAAGTTTATTCGTTTTTCTTTTATAACAAAGAGAGAGAGAAAAGATGCAAAGTTTTTGAAACTCTTTTTTTTTTTATTTTTTTTTTTAAATAAACATTCAAGTCAAGGGAAGATGAAGAGGAAGAAGAAAAGAGAGAGAGAGAAAAAGTTAAAACCTGGTAAATAAATAAGAGATAAATTCTCCCTTTTTGTTCTTTCTTCTCTCTCTTTTATCTTGGCTACATTCAATCACTCCCCTTTCCCCTCTTTTCTAATATTTTAATTCAAATTAATTTATAAACGGGAATAAAAATGAATTTAACATAAAAAATCTGATGTGACTCGTCGCACAGCACACCTTCGGTAATCGAAAGCAGTGGCGGATCCAGTGGAGTTTCTCGGGGAGGGGGGGGGTAATCTGGGGTGACTGGTCGCACAGCACACAATTTTTTCTTATTATCGATAATTTAAAGGTGCATTCTGTAGTTGTTTAACAGAATATATATATACAGAGGGGTCCCGATAATCCGAACCTCGCTAATCCGAACTTCCGGTTAATCCGAACTCTTTTTGCGTACGATTTTTTTTTTTTTTTAAGAGGAATATAAAAGAAAATTGAGACATTAAAGGAACTTTATTTTATTATTATTATGAAATATTTATTTAGAGTTTAATATCACCGACAAGTTTCACGGTTTACAACGTTATAAATACGATTTTATTATCAAACAAAATTAACTATGAGGATCAGGGGCGTATATAGAAATTTTTTTCGGGGGGGGGGGGCCTGAACTCAAAAATTTTCTGCGGAAAATTTTTTTTTTAAGAAACTAAATTTTTTTCACACGAAATTTTTTCTTTTGAGGAACCAAAGTTTTCCATCCTGCGAAAAAATTTGTTGCGCTGATTTCTGTATATCCCTATATATGTATATGTGTTTGGGAAATTTCCCCTCGCCCCCCCCCCTTATATACATATATATATATATATATATATGAATAGGATATGGAGTTTTTCGACTGAATTCAGCTACATATAGATTATTATAGTGGATTATTGAGAGCAAGGGCGTCCGCAGGATTTTTTGCAGGGGGGCAAGTCACTTCCAGATAAGTTAAAAAAACGTACTTTGATATTCATAATGTTATACATCTCTTAGTAATTAAAGCTTTCTCACCGCGGCAAGGTGGATGTATACTGAGAAACGTTTTTTTGTATTTTTTTTTTTTTTGTTTTATACATTTTTTTGTATCATTTTAATTTTCCAGGGGGGTCAAGTGCCTGGTTGCCCCCCTCCCTGCGGACGCCCATGGTTGAGAGTATAAATCGAACTTTTCAAAAATCTCTCAAATTTTGTATTATTTCGGGCAAAAATTTGGCGATATAACATCCAATTTTTAGAGATTTTTATATTCCATATCTTTTAATTATGATAAAAAATTTTGTATTGTAATATTTAGAAAGTGATAATTAAAATTAAAAAATTCAAAGTTTAGAGGTAAGCTTTTCAGGTATAGGATTTTTATTTGTAACCCTTTTTTAAACCCTTTCTCTCTCTTTTTCTCTTGCCTTTAGGGCATTCGAATACTTGGCATTATTAACTAATTTCAGGTTAGAAAAGGGGAAAATGATCGGTTATAAAAATAACTCAATATTATTAAATACACATTACTATAGCATTATCTCTCTTGACAAATGACCCCTCGCCTGGCCTGAGATGTTTATGCTAATCAAAAGATGAGATCTAGATCTTGGTGGGGCTCATTTTATAAAAAAGAGACCGATCTATATCTTTTTTTTTCCTCTTCATTGGAAGATCGTAGGCGGAATATTATAAGATTATTAAATTATGGTGGTTGAGAATTTTCGTTTATTAATTCGTTAAGGCAATTTTATTTTTATTTATTGTTTAGAGAATTTGCTTATATTATAATAATCTGATGTAACCAGCAAAAAACTAATCAGTGTCGAGTTCTACATATAAAGCCCTAATATTTAAAAAAATCTGGTGTGACTGGCGCACAGCACACAACTTTCTTTTTACCTTCGGTAATCGAAAGTTGTGTTCTGTGCTTGTCACACCAGATTTTTTGTGTCGACATGTATTTAGTTTCCGACAGTAGGGTACATTCGATTTTCAAGATGTAAAATTTTTTTTTTTTTTTTTTTTTTAAACATTCACACTTTTTTTCTCATTCACTCTTACACTCACACACACATTCACACAGTCTTTTCGGCAACTCAGGCCATTTAAGACTTTAAACGATATCCGTTATTGATTAATTTATATATATGGGGTCCAGGCATTCTTATTTAAATATTTGGCAAAGTAATACGTAACTGAACGAAGCATACTGTTTTGCTGCTGCATATTGCTGAAGAAAGAATAAGAAAGAAGGTCAGTCAAAGCAACGGGACAATTTGTTCTCCTGCAAGCTGGTCAAGGACAATCTTCTTCGTTCGGTGGGATCATCACAAAAATGTCCTCATTGAAAATATCAAAATGATTAATGTTCCTTAATTATATTTTTATATGAAAAGATCCAATTATATAATATGTATATAGAAAAAATATTTTTTTTATAGTCAGAAATAAGCAAGGAATTAACTAACGGTTTTAGGTTAAAATTCGAGAAACTTAATAGACGACCTGCCCCCTCGGCGGGCTTCACCCTGTCCCACCAACTGGTCATATCGTCTACCAAGGACCCTCGACCTCCCTTAATCAGGAATCCCAATTTTTCAGAAAACCAATATAAATTTACTCTCTGGCTCTCTGTCTCTATTTTGCAGCTGGAAGTATTGTAGAGCCGGAATCAAAAAAAAACCCCAAGTCTTTCGGCAGTCATGTTTTTTATTAAACCCGTACAAGGTTAACATTTGAAAGAGAATACATTCCAGTGACACACATTTATGAATTCCATTCCCCCCCCCCCCTCTAGCACTGAATACGCATCGGTAATTAGTGATTGTATTGAGACATTTATATTGTTAAAATAAAAAATTAAAATTTATAATTACATCAGTGATAAGGTGGAGTATCATCAAAAATAGTTTTTGTCAAAAATATAAAAAAATCTGGAGTGATTGGTCGCATAGCCCTTACCTTCAAGTTGTGATCTGTGCTTGTCATTGCCAGATTTTTCGTGCCGAGATATATTTAATTCCCGCCTTATATTAACACACATTAAATGAGGGATTCGAGCCCGGTTTATACCGGGATTGGGTGTCTGAGGTGGGTGTCTTTCCTAAAATGTTTCCAAGTGTAAATGTATTGTTTATTCTCTTTTCAATCACAGTGTCAGACCTGACCGTCAGGTTACTTTGAGTAACTTTCATGAGAATAAACCTGAGATGGGTCTGGTTTCCTTCCTCAGAAGGAGGTATCTCAACTGAGTTGCTTTCAATCTCTGCGATTATAAGCTTCAAACTGCTTTCCTGCCTCCTCAAATTGTTTAATAAATGCCTGCAAAATGTTGTTTTACTTTCTCTTACCTCTTATATATGCTAATATATGTAGAGAGTAGAATGTGGTTCATCAAAAATTCGATGTCGAGATTTTGATGGATCTTCACGTTTTGAGATGAATTAAAAAAGTGGTTTTCGCGACATGGTCTGTTTGTCTGTCTGTGTGTGTGTGTGTTTGTAAACAAAATATCTCAAGAATGAAAAGAGCTCGGAGGGTGAGATTTTATATTTAAGTTAGGCACCCCCCTGGGATGTGACACGAAGCTTTTAATCAAAATCGGCCAAAGAGTACTAGTACTTTACTGATGCACTTTTTCAGTTTTTTCGATTTTCTCATAATTCGATCCAACGATTTTGTTTAAAATTCAAAAAATCAATTATTTTTTAGATTCTCTATAAAATGTATATTCTCATTTTGTCATTGAAATCTTCTGAAGACCACTTTACTCTTGTACTCCATAGAAAAGATAGGAGAAATGGTTGCCATGGTAACAAAATATAAATATTAATATTTTCCATACTTATAAATTTTACATCTTGAAATTCGAAAGTACCGGACTGTCGGGAACTAAATACATGTCGACATAAAAAATCTGGTGTGACAAAGCACAGAACACAACTTTCGATTCCGAAGGTAAGAGAAAGTTGTGTGCTGTGCTCCAGTCACACCAGATTTTTTTTAACCAAATTTTTCCGTTTTTACTTGAGCCCTGAAGGCCCCGGGGCTTCTCAAAGAGAAATTTTCATTAAATTTTTCTTTTATATATACATATGGGGGCCTATGCCGGCTCGGGGCCTGGGGCGGACCGCCCCCTCCGCCCCCCCCCCCCCCCTCGGTACGCCACTGGTTTCGAGATATTGACAAATTAAAGTTTGTCTTAAATCTATAAATCAGAACATATAAAGTGTTTATAATAATAAATATAATTAATATTGAAACATTTAACGTTGTATTTTTTAATTTAATCTACTTAATTAAATACTATTAACTTGATTGCTATAGGTAATTAATTTATCGATGAAAAGACTGACTCACAACTATCGGAACAAAAATTTAAATAATGAATAATTCCCTTAAACGAATGGAAAATTGAATTGAATTCTCAACAAAGAGTAAATGAAATAGAACAATTGAACATTAAATTAATTTTCAAGTGAACCGACCAAATGGTCCACGCAGTTAAACAACTGCACTGATTGTTAAAATTACTAAAAAAAGGGTTAGTAAATATAATTTTAATTTTAACATTAATCTACTTCAAAAAATCTGGTGTGACTGGCGCACAGCACACAACTTTCTCTTACCTTCGGTAATCGAAAGTTGTGTACTGTGCTTGTCACACCAGATTTTTTGTGTCGACATATATTTAGTTCCCGACAGTACGGAACATTTGAATTCAGATGTAAAATTTATAAGTATGGGAAAATATTTATATTTTGTTACCATGGCAACCATTTCTCCTATCTTCCCTATGAAATACAAGAGTAAAGTGGTCTTCAGAAGATTTCAATCGCAAAATGAGAATATACATTTTAAAGAACATCTAAAAAATAATTGATTTTTGAATTTAAAAAAAAAATCGTTGGAGCAAATTTAGAGAAAATCGAAAAAAACTGAAAAAGTACATCAGTAAAGTACTAGTACTCTTTGGCCGATTTTGATTAAAAGCTTATTTTTCCGGTCCCGGGAGGTGTTTAACTTAAATATAAAATTTCAACCTCGTAGCTCAATTCCTTCATCCTTAAAATTGAACACACACCCACCCACCCACCCACCCACCCACCCACCCACAGACAGACCATGTCGCGAAAACCACTTTTTTGGATTCAGGGGGGACCTCAAAACGTGAAGATCCATCAAAATCTCGACATCGAATTTTTGACATGAATCCAATACTTTCTCTCTATATATATATTACATATATACATAGGTAAGAGAAAGTAAAAAGATAGAACAAAGAGAGTGAAAATTTTCAACGATTAGAGACAAAAGAGGAGGAGGAATGGCGGCAAAAAACACTTTTTGAGGGCTCGAAGCAGAACAGATGTTAACAATTTCTCTCTCTTACTCATTAGGCTCTGATCGTATATCATTTTTATGTGAATTTAATGAAAGCAAATACCAGATAGAAGTGGAATTAAGAAATATTGAATTCATCACACTAACATTAAGAACAATACTCCCTTTAATATCAATATACTAGGTAATTAAATTAAACTCTAGCCCCTAATATTCGGTTTATAGTAGGATCGATAGCCAGTTGTTCAGGGTGTTATAGAGTGATTGGGGGAGAAATTGCATATGCCAGTTCAAGGATAACTCGTAATCTATATTTACTAGTAGCCCCTGAAGGAATTATTCAATATTAACAAATTTAATTTTGAAGGGATTTTAAAATTTTATTGTATGAATTAAGAGAGAAAAATAAGTTGAAGGTCGCCCTTGAATATGTTCAAAAGAATTTCCTTTACCCGAAGGTTAGTTAACACTGTGATATCACAAAACTTACGTAGATTGTCAACTTTAGCATTTTTTTTTTAAATTTGTTTCTTTTACTTTTCCTTGTTGCACGTGACTAGTGGTCATGGAAGTCTGGAATTAAATAGACAGAAAAAAAATAAAATTTTTTTATATTTTGTAGCCAAGGTTACGAGCATTCGTCCCAGGGCAAAATAAAATTGTCAAAAAAGTACAAATGCCGAGTACTGAATATTTTTAAATTAATAATAAAAAATCTGGTGAAACTGGTCGCAAAGCACACAACTTTCTCTTACCCTTATAAAATTTTCACTGCATACAAACACACCGTACGCTTTATATCAGTATAGTAAAATAATAGAATAGATATATAGGTAAGAGCAAGTAAAAAAAATTCCTTCTAGCTGGAAAGACAAAATTTCTGGTTCAAATATGTCATAGTCATATCAAAAAATTAAGAATTAATTAGGAACCGACCGAATATTCGGTTTCGGTTACGGTTTCGGCCAGTTTCGGCCAAAAATCATGGTTTCGGCCGTAGTTTCGGTTTCGGCCAAAAAGTGGCCGAACCTTTCGGCCGGCCGAAACCAGAGTCTGAAAAAATGGGATGAGACTCGCATGCAAAAAAAAAAAAAAAAGGTCAAATAATTTGGACTTGAGGAGAGAAAAAAAAATTTAGTCTCCCTAAAAAAAAGGTAAAATGATTTTCACGGGAGGGAAAAAAAAATTCAAAAAAAAAAAAAAAAAAGGTAAAATGAAAAAAATTTTTATAGGAAATACAAGTTTCGGTTTCGGTTACGGTTTCGGCCGAAACTAAGGTTGAGGCCGAATATTCGGTTTCGGTTTCGGCTGAAAATCTTGTTTCGAGTCGGACCCTAGAATTAATGTTATAAAGAATCAAAAAAAAAAAAAAAAAAAAAATTGGTGTGACAAGCTCAGAAGACTACTTTCTTTTACCTTTGGTGGTGTGCGATTAGTCACATCAGATTTTTTTTTTTTGATACTTTATAACATGAATTCTTAATTTTTGGATATGACTGACATATTTGAACCAGAAATTTTGTCTTTTCAGCTAGAAGAATTATTTTTTACTTGCTCTTACCTATATATCTATTCTATATATTGACTACTACAGTATATAAAGGGTCAGGTCTGTTTGTATGCAGTAGAAAATAAATACTTTATAAATGTTATTATATATTATGTATCTTTTATAAAAGCATAAAAATATATAAATATAGGCCAGATATAAGCTAATACTGTATCGGCTGTTAGACTAGCCTGCCATCTATTGCAAGAATGCTGAACTAATTTGACAGTTGGTTTTTAAATAAATCATCTAACAAGTAAGCTTATTTTAAAAATTTCTTAATTAATATGTGATTAATAATAACAATAAATTCATTTTTAAATTTAAAAATAATTAAAGATTATTGGGGCAGATTGTTTTTTGTATTTGATTGATAACAAAAAAAATTAATTACGATAATTTTTTAATAAGTCATTAAAAAAATTATAGCTCGATGTCTTAATAATCTCTTATGAATTTTAATTCATTTAAAATTTAAAATTTGAAAAATTCCTTATAATAGTCTAGTTTTTTAACTTTGCCCATCAACCGTAGGTTGGGCAGGTAAAGTTAATGTAATCGTAAAAAAAATCGAAATTTTTCTGAAGCTGCCAAAATGCGTTTTGAGGTCCCCTGAATCCATTTAAGTAGTTTTTGGAATGATGTCTGTGTGTGTGTGTGTATCTGTGGTAATTTTTTTTCGTCAACGAAATCTCAAAAACTATTCATTCAATTGTTTTGAAATTTTGCACCCATAAACTAGGGGTAGAGGCCAAGAACTGAAAAGCTTTTGGTAGACATCGGACCATTAGGGGGGCTCTAGGGAGGGGACAAAAATTTTTTTCTTACATAACCTATAATTTTTTTTATATATTCAGAAACTAGACTTCCTCCCGAGTAAAATGATATATAATATGTATAACATCGGACCATCAGGGGGGACTCTAGGGGGGGGGGACAAATATTTTTTTTTCTTGAATAGAGGGTGGGCAAAGTTGTCGCTCGGCTTAGTCCGACCCTTTATTTTAAAGTACGTTTAGACGTCGTTCCTGAACCCCCTTAATGAAATTTAAAATATAATTCCAAATTGACATAAATAATTTTGAAAAAAAGTAAAAATTTAGATTTAATTTTCAAACTTTAGTATTATTGATAATACTTTGGAATTTTATTCCTGAACGAATTACACAACGCTATTCCTTTACTTTTATCCTTTAGAAAAATTTTTTCTGGCTGGCAGTTGATTAATTAAATTTGCTTTTAATTAAAATTATAAGCCTCTTTTGATAGAAGAATACGTATCGTGTGTGTTGCTAAAACATCTGCACTCACATTTGAACCTCGTTAGGGATAATATATATGGTAACAACACATGCTTCACAAATGCGAAATGGAGAAAGGAACGAATTTGTCGAAATAGAGAATTATTCAATTGAGATAGCTGATAAAAGCTGGCTGATTATTCCCTGGTGAAAGACGATTTTTCCGATTTATGGTGGGACGTCTGCGATTGAGGTGAGAGGAAGGAGCTGAGCATCTATGAAAATTAGTGCAATCGGCTTATTATTCGTTAATTGAGTTAATGAAAAGATTCTTAGTTATCGCATTATTGATTTAAATTTTAACTAACAATTGTAAGTTATGGACCAAGACCAATATACAGTACACTATAAAACATATTAAAATACAGGATATAAAAAAATGAAAAACACTTTACAAAGAACCAAGATTATTTTTTAAAGTACAGCAGAACCTGGCTTTACCGGCCATAATTTGTTTCAGAATCATTCTTTTTAAGGGAAACCCCTCTTTTTTGAAAAAATAAATTCTTCCCCTTGTGTTGTTATTTTCCCCCCCCCCTCCCCCATGACACAGATTTTAAAATATGCGCACAATCCGGAACTTCTCTTCTCCTCGCCACTCGTTATACGAAACCTCGCTCGTTAAGCAATTTATTCTTTTACAATTTGTAGTAAGGGATTAAAGAAAGAGCAATTGCAGCTAGTTTTATTTCGTTTTATTAGGCACTTCAAGCCAACGTTTCGGTCAGATATACGACCATCCTCAGGACTGAAGTATGCCAACAAAACTCCTTAAACATTAAATAAAATAAATTTTCGTCATAAAATAAGGACCAAATGTCATGCAAGTCAAGGCTAGATTTTACAATTTGTTTTGCTCTTTATGCGAATTACTCGTTATGAGAGGTCCTCTCTAAGTACAGTGAGGGACAATAATTAAGTCCCCCCCATGCATTTCTACTTGTGATTATTTCATTTTTTTTTTATAAAAGAAAATGAAAATCTTTATTGGAAATTTTCTAGGTTTGAACCATGAAAGTTTCCATTAAAAAATATATATTATTTTTTTTAAAAACAATGAAATAATTACACGAAGTAAACGCATGGGTGGGACTTAATATTGTCCCTCACTGTACATGTAATAGCCCTAGTTTATATTAAAAGAAAATTCTATTTTCTATCCCTATTTTGGCATCTAAGGCCATTAATACACCGACTTTATTTGTGCCATAATGACTATAATCCTATCCTAGGACTCACACACAAAATGACGCCTTTAAACTGAAGAAAATAAATCATTGATTGCTAAATGTCATAAAGAAAGAAAAATATTGATATATACGTCGTATCTAAACAATTTATTTTCTTTATTCCATCTAATATTTGTACAAGATATTCCTCAAAAGAAAGTCGTTTTTTTTTTGTTGACATTTGAACGGACATGAAGACGACCTTACTCTCCAATTGACACTTGGTAAAACAGCTCATTAGCACCCTCACTCACACAGACTTGTTTTTTACCATGATTGGGTTGCCAATTGACCCTTTCCTGTTGACTGGTGCTGATTCATCCATGGATTTGCACACACACACACACACACACAGTGACAGTCACTCACCTGAGCATGATGATGATGATGATGTTGATGATGGCTGTTGACCTTGTATTCCAACAGCCACTTGTTAGATTAAAAAAAAAAAAATAACAAGAGAGAGAAAAACTACGATAAAGTATTTATTAAACTTTTCAAGAATATAAATAAATCAAGAGCAAGTGAGGTAGGCTTGACCTTTATACCTGAATTATTACAAACAAAAGAGATTATTGACCCCTTTTTTTCATTCATATAATTTTCTTATCAATAAGTTTCTAGCCTAACATTCCATATCAAATATAAATAAAAAATTATGTCTATTTTTTATTATAAGCTTATAGGCTATTTGAACTGTTTGGCAGAAGACTAAACTCAAACCCTTTACACTCTACCAACAGACCGACCGATAAGCATCAATCTTGATTAATTTTCCAAAAAATTATATAAAATTTTATAATTTATTTTCTTCTATTCTAGTCAATCGCGTAGAAATTAGAATTGAAAAATTCCGTTTTCTTCTTTAGTTACGTCCAAATATCATTTGTCGGTAAACATTTCAAATGAAAACATTCCTAAAGAGTGAAAAGGAAAATAAACTGTCAAAAGAGGCTTTTTTATATTTATTTTTCCTTATTTAACCGACTTCGAACCCAAGTTGTTGGGATAATATGCAAACGGATAGATAGATGGATGGATTGGGATACCTCTATAAATAAATAAAACAAAAAAATCTGACGTGACTGGTCGCACAGCACACAACTTTCTCATTTCCTTCGTTAAGAGAAAGTTGTGTACTGTACTTGTCACCATTTTTTGTGTCGACATATATTTAGCTTCCGACAGTATGATATATTTGAATTCATGATGTAAAATTTGTAAGTGTGGGAAAATATTTATATTCTGTTACCATGGAAACCATTTTTCCTATCTTTCTTAAGAAGTGCAAGAGTAAAGTGGTCTTCAAAAGATTTCAATGAGAATATACATTTTAAAGAGCATCTAAAAAATAATTGATTTTTGAATCACAATTGAAATCGTTGGAAATGGGAAGAAAAAAAACTGAATAAGTACATCAGTAAGGTACTAGTACTTTTTGGCCGATTTTGATCAAAAGCTTATTTTTACACCTCAGGGGGTTACCTAACTTAAATATAAAATTACCTAGCTTAATTCCTTCAAATTGGAGATAGACAGACCATTTCGCGAAAACCACGTTTATGGATTCAGGGGATCTCAAAACGTGTATACCCATCAAAATCCATCTCGACATCGAATTTTTGACATGAATCCAATTCTTTCTCTCTAAATATATTCAAATATAGGTAAGAGAAAGCAAAAGAACATTTTTGCAGGCATTTATTAAACAATTTTGAGGAGGCAGGAAAGCAGTTCGAAGCTTATAATCCTGAGATTGAAAGCAACTCCAGTTGAGATACCTCCTTCTGAGGAAGGAAACCCGACCCATCTCAGGTTTATTCTCATGAAAGTTACTCAGAGTAACCACAACGGGTCAGGTCTGACACTAATGATTGAAAAGAGAATAAACAATACATTTACACTTGGAAGCATTTTTAGGAAAGACACCCACCTCAGACACCCAATCCCGGTATAAACCGGGCTCAGATCCTCTCATTTAATGTGTGTTAATATATAGGCGGGAATTAAATATATCTCGACACGAAAAATCTGGCGTGACAAGCACAGATCACAACTTTCTGAAGGTAAGAGGGCTATGCGACCAATCACTCCAGATTTTTTTTTATATTTTTGACAAAAACTATTTTTGATGATACTCCACCTTATCACTGATGTAATTATAAATTTAATTTTTTATTTTAATAATATAATGTCTCAATACAATCACTAATTACCGATGCGTATTCAGTGCTAGAGGGGGGGGGGGGAATGGAATTCATAAATGTGTGTCACTGGAATGTATTCTCTTTCAAATGTTAACCTTGTACGGGTTTAATAAAAAACATGACTGCCGAAAGACTTGAGGTTTTTTTTTGATTCCGGCTCTACAATACTTCCAGCTACCTAAAATAGAGACAGAGAGCCAGAGAGTAAATTTATATTGGTTTTCTGAAAAATTGGGATTCCTGATTAAGGGAGGTCGAGGGTCCTTGGTAGACGATATGAGCCAGTTGGTGGGACAGGAGTCGAAGCCCGCCGAGGGCGGGTCGTCTATTAAGTTTCTCAATTTTAACCTAAAACCGTTAGTTAATTCCTTGCTCTATTTCTGACTATAAAAAAAATATTTTTCTATATACATATTATATAATTGGATCTTTTCATATAAAAATATAATTAAGGAACATTAATCATTTTGATATTTTCAATGAGGACATTTTTGTGATGATCCCCACCGAACGAAGAAGATTGTCCTTGACCAGCTTGCAGAGGGAACAAATTGTCCCGTTGCTTTGACTGACCTTCTTTCTTATTCTTTTCTTCTGCGGCGCGTTCGTCAATATCATAAGATGAAGGAAAGCGAGAAAGATGCAATTCGTCTTTATTTTCTCGGCTTCATCAACGAAAATAAAATTAGAAAACTTCAAGGCAAAAGAGAGCAAGTTTTCCATATTTATTTACTACATTTCAAGTTCTTGTTAATAACTTGGAGTTGAAACGACGAAGACAGTGATAAATTGACTGTGTATAAAAAATAAAAATAAGATTACTCTAAATTTCTTGTCTTGGTAAATAACTTGAACTTTCCTTCTAACCGCATCTCGGGATTTCAATTAAAATATAATAAAAAAACTTTCTTCACCAACAAATTTATTTATGTAGGCTATATTGTACATTGGCAATTTATTTTTTGAAATAATTAAATTAAAATTTTATTATATAACAACAACATGAATACAGAAAAGTAAAACTTGTTTCTTCAATCATCCTGATCTTTTCGCGTAATTCGAGACAAATTTGAAAAGAGCAGCAGAAATAAAGAAGCCTCCACAGAATTTTGTTAGAGTTTTAAAGAAATTAAATATAGTATTGTTCATAATAAACTGTTTGAATAAGGAAAAAATTCTAGTATAATAGAATTGCCATAGTATTTTTGAGTCAGAAAAGAAAAGTCAATTAATTCAAAATTTCCATAAGCTCTGTGTATTTTTAATTTTGACTATTTAAAAGTTACCTTTTGAATCGGAAATTAACATGCAAATCTCCATTGAGAGCTAACATTGGCTCTATGGAAGGAAGAGTCGGAAAATGAATTTGAAAAATCTGAAATATCAAGTAAAGTGTAGCCTACTTCAAACGATTTCCACGAAAAATTTCACTGATATTCTTTTTAAAGAGCATCTAAAAAATAGTTGATTTATGAATTTTAAACAAAATCGTATTTTTAGAAAATCGAAAAAAAAAAAAAAAAAACATGAAAAAGTACATCAGTAAAGTACTAGTTTTTTTTGGCCGATTTTGTTCAAAACTTGTGTGTGAGTGTCCGGGGGGGGGGTGTTATCTAACTTAAATATAAAATTTCAATCCGTTAGCTCAATCCTTCATGCTAAAAATCGTTACACACAAAGACCTATTTGCGGGACCCACTTTTTTGGACTCAGGGGACCTCAAAACATGTATATCCATCGATTTTTTGACATGATCGCAATACTTTCTCTCTCTAATATCAGGGCAAGAGAAAGTAAAAATTCTGTCTTGATATGTTGAGTTTGTAAACCTGAAAAAATAAGAAAAAAGGTGGCCGAAACCACACCAATTTTTGATAATAAAATATTATTTAAAAGCAATTTTTGTCTTTTACCTATTCT
>JAKCPI010030883.1:0-75097 GCA_023213315.1 Euborellia annulipes
AATTAATATATAAATAATTTGCTCTTCGGAGAGCGTTATTTTATTACTGTAATAATAAAAAATATGCAAATGTAGGACGCTCAAAATTTTTATATTTTTTATAGATATATATACATAAATATATTTAAGCTGATAGGAATATGTTCCTAGCGTCAATTTTTAAAATGACTAGTCATAGTTTAAATATTTTGTTTCAAAGTATTCGTCAATATTTGTGTTAGGGATTCTTTTATAACATTCTTTAATTCTTTAACATTCGACTACCAAGGTTAGATTACACAGGGGAACAGTGATTTTGTTGCCCGAGTATGTGGAGCTATTCCTGAATATTTGGGTAACGCGGATTCCAAAAATGCCATCAGTTTTGCTCCAGCACGTCTAATTTTAAAACTATAGGAAAATTAAATTTTTATATAAAAATGTGGTCTAAAGCGGCTCTTATTTTGAATTACCTGAATTTTTTAAGGTGACTCCCCTAAAAATATGCAGACAGTTATAATACATATAAATTTTAAGTTTCAGCCCAATCAGAGGTCATTTAGACGTGCCGCAAATTAAAAAAAAACTTAAAAAAAATTCGATTTTTCTAAACCTTTAGCCGTTTGCGGCACGTCTAAATGTCCTTCGATTGGGCTAAAACTTAAAATTTTTATGTATTATAGCTATCTGAATATTTTAAAGGGGTTCGGTTTAAAAAAATATAGGTAATTCAAAATAAGAGCCGCTTTAGACCACATTTTCTATTTAAATTTAATTTTCTCTATAGCTCTAAAATTAGACGTGATGGAGCAAAAAACAAAACAAATTTTTGAAATCGGCTCTACTAAAATACCCAAGAATAGCTCCGAATACCCCTGCAACAAAAAAAGTCTTTTTGAACCCTCTCTTATCAATGCAATGCCATAACATCTTTTTATCCAATGACATTTTAAAAAATGTATAAATAAATAAATAAATAAATTAATTTATTTAGTAATTGTAGAATTTTTAAATAATAAGCAGAAAAATTTTTTTTTTAAATCTACATATCTACATAATGGAAGTAAGATGTTTTTAACAGCTATCTATTTTCTCTTGTTATTTACTATAATAAATATAAACTTTGTTTAAAAAAAAAAGAATGACATAAAAATAAAAGATTTTTGGTCCCTTTTACAATTTTTTTGGTCCCTTTTTCATTATTGGTGATACTTAATCTATTTCGCAATTAATTTTTAAAAGAAGATATATTCAGCTTCACTTAAAGTAGTTATATAAAATATAAGAAATTTAAATTTATTAAGTGGACGCTAAATATTTTTTGGTAAGATAATAAGGGAAAGTAGCGGATTATCGGATAGTCGCCCAATATCGGATACCCTGGTTCGGGCTCTCCTGTATGCTGCAACGAAGCGAAAAAAATTGTAATTAGTACCTCTAGGTTCCTCTATCCTATAGTGAGGTGGAGTGGACTTATATGTTGTCATTGCGAGTTGTGAAAAATATTTGTTAGGTTTTTGAATTTATGAATATTTTTTTAGGAGGCACATACATTGGAGAAGAACGTAAATTTTAATATCCACTTATTTTTTTAGCTAGCTATTAGGGTTTCGAGATTAGGTTCCGTCAAATGTAAAAACGTGTTGGCTCCTAATATCGGATAGTTTCGGGTCCCTAATATCAGATATTCTTAGACAACGGGGACAGCGGAGACGAAGGATGTATTTACTATGTTCATCCATACAAGCAAAACAAACACTGCCAATAGTGGATAAGATGTGAATTGTTATGGATCAGATGAGAAAGGATGGGAAACTTTTAACTGTGAGCATTGTTCTTCAAAACGCTCACAGCCCAGTATATGTTGCAAATTTTGATCTTCTAATCTAATTTTATACATCTTAATAAACTTTTTTTCAACTGCTTTTTTTCCCTCAAATGTTGTTTTCGCTGCTTATTTTCCTATCCGATATTGGGGAACCCTGTCATCCGATATTAGGAGCCCATTTTTCAAAAGTCTAAAAATGTAAATTTTTTTTTTTTAAATTATAAAAAATTAACGTGTTTGAAATATTGCTTCTAAATTGTTTAGTCTAGTACGTACGTACATAACTAAAGGGGCCCTTACACGATCAGTCAGACTGCCAGTCTGACCGAATCAGTCCGACTCTCAGTATTTTCTTCAGTCAAGGTTTTTTTTTTCTTTTTTTTTTTAAACATTCACACTTTTTTCTCATTCACACTCACATTCACACAGTCTTTTCGGCAACTGAGGCCATTTAAGACTTTTTACGATAATCAGTATGTTTTAATATATCAACCCAGATAGCACAGTACGTCTTATGTACGTACATAAGACGAATTGTGCGTCTTATGTACGTACATAAGACGTACTGTGCTATCTGGGAATTGGGGGGTCCAGGCATTTTTATTTAAGTCATTTGGTATCCAAATGCCTTAAATAAAATTATCGGACTGCCTGGGGTCCGAACCCGAGACGTTCGGTATAGAAGGTAGGCACGCTACCAACTACTCCAAGCCCCTTGGGCTTCAGTCAAGGTTAACCATACACGTATCAGTCAGACTGCCAATCAGGATCAAGTTTTTTTTAACTCATTCGACTGTGTGAAACCACTAATTTTTCTTTTTAACTAAACTAATTTAGTTCCATGCCAATAAGTAACAATAAAAAAACAAAAATAAATTGAGTATTACCTTAATTTTGTCATTAGCATACAAAAAAAAAAAAATTGTCCAAATAAATAAAAAAAATTTGGATGAAAAATTAATTGGTTTGCAAAGCAAATTTAGTTATAGAAATTTCAGCTCGTAATGGTGTAGTTCAGTGGCTCCCAACCTTTTTTGACCCCTCACCCCAAAGGGTTCAAAGGTTGTCAAACACCGATCGCCCCCCCCCCCCCCTCTTCATTTAATTTTTCGACTAATAGCAAAACATTAATATATTTTGTATAGGAAAATTTTCACGGCGCCCCAAGAGAACAGGACAGTTGGGGAAAGACTGGTATACCTGATGTACATACACACATCTACATGGTCCAAATTGAATCAAGTTCATGGATTCTGTGATCTGCATCTGCATTTACGTACAAAATATGATTTGAAATTTTTAACAAATTTATTTCAATGTTAAAAATGAATCAAGTTCCTCAGATAACGTTTTCTTTTCAAATTGAATAAATAGAACAGTTGCAGAAATAGTGACTGAAACGTTGAAATTTATTAAATAAATTGTATTATCAATTACTAACTAAAATAAACCACAATTAATGACAAAAATTTATTTAAAAAAATACTCCTGACCCTAGGAGTACTAGGCAAGGTTTTTATTCTTTACCTCTACCCAAACTTCTAAAAATTTAAAAATAACTTTATTTTTATGAAGAAAATAACAAAAATAGATCTTTTTTCAGCGGTAAATCTTTATTTAATGAAAACAAAAGTGACTTTTCGATTCTAGATTGGAATTATCTTCAGACTAAGTTATTTTTATGATAATATTTTGTCCTCTTCTATCCTAACCATCCTGTAAATAGAAGATTTTTCTCTTTGATTTTTATTCTTTTAAATTTTAGTAAACTAATAATTGAATCGTTTATTTCAGAAACCACCTAAGTGCGCTTTTTTCAACTTTCGGAAAACTAATGAAAACTGTTTTGCAGCTTAAGTATAGGTCTAGTCTCCTTCAAATATTTTTTTACCAAATCAAAAACATGCTATTGTGATAATCTAAAAGATGTATTTACCTTTAAATTGTAGAGTAGCACCAAAAACACATGATTTGAAATTTTGTCGCTTTTTCTGAAATAAACGATTCAATTTTTCTCCCTTTGAATACTCATCGCCTCCCAATCGCCCCCCCGCTTATTTATCGCCCCCCTAAAAACTCAAATCGCCCGGTTGGGAATCACTGGTGTAGTTTATATATATATTCTAAAATATAATCGTGCTTTAGTGAACTCACAAATTGAAAATTGAAAAAATTCAGATTTTTTTACTTCGTTTATAAACATTTAATCTAAAAAACTTTATTAAATAGTAATTATTAGCAGGTTTTAAAGACATCCAATTCTGTTAAAATTTTTTTAAATTGAACTTGGGAATTAATAAAAAAATAAAATATATTTTTTAGAATTCTTATCCTACATATTAAGCCTTGAAAGGCATGAAAAAGTTATCTGAAAATTTAAATCATAGTACTCGATAAACAATATGTTTAAAAAATTAGGAAAAATTTAAATTTTATTGTTTTTCTTAATTCCAAATAATATTTATTTAAGTGGCGTCTCGCATTCACACTCAATTCAGACTGAGATGGTCAATACCCCCTCCACTTTTTTCTTTGGTCCTGTTCCATGTTCCTTGACTGAAGCTCGGACTTCAAAATATCTAGAAATCCATGGTACGATAATAACAAAATTTGAGGCATTATCATGATTAAGCTACGTATAATTATGTATGCCCAATATAACTTGGCGAGGATTATTTATATTTTCAGACATTAACCTGGCTCTGAGGATGGTCCCATATCTGACCGAAACGTCGGCCCTGGTTTACTAATAAACTGAAATATAACTAGCTGCTTGCTCATTTATTCTTTCTATTAATTTTAATTTAAATCAAAGAAAATAATATGCAACCCCATCAACACATGACAAGTTAGTAATAAGTAAACATCCCCTAAGCTTTCATCTCAGTTTTAATTCTTTGATACCTCTAAATTTCTTATTATTAAAATATTTTAAAACAATAATATTCCAACTTTAAATTTTTCAACAAAAATAATAAATGATATAAAATTATTTACATTTTTTACTTTTATTTAAATCAGTGACGTAACTAGAGGGGGCAAGGGCGGATACGGGGGGGGGGGTAAAGGGGGTAATTACCCCCCCCCGAGATTCGAAAAAAATACCTTTTTTTCGCAAAAAAAATTATTTTTAATGTAAAATTTTTAAAATTAATACTTAAAAATATGATGTGTATTTATATTCTGGCAAACAAATACAGAATGTGCTTTTAAATTACCGAAATTAAAAAAAACAATGATTGTAACAAAATTGGAGGCTTTAATTTTGGCTGCACCTGCTTCCTTCCTTGTGAAATTAAAAAAAAAATAGTGTGCTGTGCGACGAGTCACACCAGATTACCCCCCCCCCCCCCCCCCCGAGAAACACCTCTGGATCCGCCCTTGAGAAGGGGGAGGGATTATAAGAGTTAGAACCTCCGTGGGACCTGAACTTTGATTGGATATTAGCTTTTTTAAGAAAAATAAAATTTATAGATGTAAAAAAATAATAATAAATAGAAAAATTTTACTTTATAAATTAAAAAAACTACAAGTAAGAATGGAGACCCCTTGTGAGATTAAACGGGTTCTTTATCTTCCATCATACATTTTAGCCGCTGTATTTATTAAAATTATTTTAACCAACTTCATATTCAAAAATAAATTAATTTTGAGTTTATTAATAAAAAAATTTATATAGTTATCACGGTTTTCATTTTTTTATAAGATAAACTATTAACAAAATACAAAGTTTCAGCCACTTATATTGAGAAAACCACAGACATTACCTAAAAAAAAAAAAAGTATTTTTAATAATGAAAAATAATTATATTTCATCTATATATCATACTATTATTTATCGACTTAAAGATTAGTAATATGCTTTTATTTTAATTCGTATAATTATCTTATAAAACTTATAAAACCTATTGATACTGATAGTATATTTAATAATTTTAATTTTATTAGGTTAGTGACTGTTCACGTTTATAACAGGAGCAGCCAAAAATAAAAACCTCCGATTTTTTAACATTTTATCTAGACGTTTCGTGAGAAATTAATTTATTTTCCCATCTTCAATCTATCATATTGTCCAAGGGACAAGGGGTCATAATATATGTATAATAATGTAGTATGTCTCGATGAATTGATAAAAAATCGCAAGCTTTTATTTTTGGCTGCTATAAATTTATAATGATAAAATAAATGATTCTCTTAAGTTTCAATACATGACCTGTTTGTTATAAAGATGGCGTGTTTTAATATAATGCTTTTATTGGTGGATGTCCAGGGTGGGCACATATGGCGTTGGCGGTGCCCCACCTGGAATGAACCCTGCCGGTGCCCCACCAGTGGGTGGCCCCCCGGGTACTGGTACCGGAGGAAACCCCGGACCAAACGTCGTGGTCCCTTCGGCCAGCACATCAGAGGGTCAACAGCCCACTTCTGTCTCTCAACAACAACCATCGAATCAACCGCAACAGCAGCAACAACCTCCTCCACAACAACAGCAGTCTAATCAACATCAACATCAACATCCGCAGCAACAGGCCAGTCAAACACCACCTCATTCCCAACCAACCAATCACCATTCAGTACAACAGAGTTACCATACTAATTCATCTGCTCTGAGTACTGTTGCAATGGTAGCTGCAGCTACCGTAACAGCAACAGCTGCATCTAGTGTGGTCACTCTTCAAGATCGTCAGGATATGAACAACCAATTCAATCAGGTACAAATTCATATATGAGAAAAAGTAGAAAGAGCAATTAAAGAGAGCCTTTGTATACCAAAGCGAAAGAAAAGGGGATAGGATGTTCCTAATAAAATTTATTGGTCCATCTCCATTTGAGCCCGACCCACCATTAAAATTTGTCCGAAACGTCTCCGTGTGTTTTAATTTCCAAAGGCCCTCTTTCATTGTTGCCATCTGTTTTTATTCTTAGTATATTAAAAATAAGTGCAAAAATGAGAACTTGAATGTGGCAAAACATAAAAAGTTCATAAACAATTAAGGGGGTTCAGGAGGTAGTAGGGCTGGACGGTAATGGATTTTCATTACCGACCTCGATAATGAAAAAAAAACCGGTTTTTCTCGAAAGTCGGTAAAAATTTTTTACCGCCCGCGGAACCAAAGTTTGCCGCCGCGGAACATTTTTTTTTTTTGCGGAACCAAAATTTTTTAGAGAGCCAATTTTTTGTTTTTTGCCGAAACATTTTTTTCCCAGCGTAACGAAAATTTTTCCCCGGCCGGAAAAATATTTTACCTTTTTTTAATTTTTCCCCGGCCGGAAAAAAAAAAAAAAAAAAATGTTTCGGCAAAAAATTGGCGTCTCTAAAAAAGGTAAAATATTTTTCCGGGCGGGGAAAAATTTTGGTTCCGCGAAAAAAACAAATGTTTCGGCAAAAAATTGGCGTCTCTAAAAAAAAAGGTAAAATATTTTTCCGGCCGGGGAAAAATTTTGGTTCCGCAAAAAAAAAATGTTCCGCGGCGGCAAACTTTGGTTCCGCGGGCGGTAAAAAATTTTTACCGACTTTCGAGAAAAACCGGTTTTTTTTTCATTATCGAGGTCGGTAATGAAAATCCATTACCGTCCAGCCCTAGGGTCCCCCTTTGGAACTTTTTAGGCATTTAAAATTTTTTTTTTCCAATTCTTATGAAATTTTGTATTTATTTACGAATCTATATTGTGTATAAAATGTCCAAATATGAGATTAAAATTTTGAAAAATAACCATAGTTTATTTGAAGCAGTCAACATTTAAAATGCAAGTTTGAAACTAAGGTGCTATGGGAAACTAAATATATCTCGACACAAAAAATCTGGTGTGACCAGCACAGTGCACAACTTTCTCTTACCGAAGGGTAAGAGAAAGTTGTGTCCTGTGCGCCAGTCACACCAGATTTTTTTTTAATATATCTACTAATCTTATTTTAAAATTTTCTTAATTAATATGTGATTAAAAATAACAATAAATTCATTTTTAAATTTAGAGAAAATTTAAGATTATTGGGACAGATGGTTTGCTGCATTAGCTTGATAACAAAAAAATTAATTTCCTTTTTAATAAATCATTAAAAAAATTATGACTATCTATCCCAATAATCCCTTATGAATATAATTCATTAAAAAAAAGGCATTGAAAAATTCCTTATAATAGTCTAGTTTTTTTTAAAGTACGTTTAGACGTCGCTCCTACACCCCCTTAAGAATAATATTTGTAATATTAAAGTATCTAACAGTGTTAAATTGATGACTCGACTAGTTACGTGATCAGTTTATATCATATATCGGTGATTTCGTAGTCTAAGATCTTCCCGAAATAGTTATATTGGAGTTTGGTTGTTGTTCCCTCTCGAAAATTTTGTGAAAACCATTAAATAAAATATTTTAATTTACACCCTAGAAGACCCTCATTTTAATTTTTTTTTTTAATCGAGTAAAAAATAAATTTTAGACGGGGGGGGGCGGAAACAACTTTTTGAAATGTCGTATTTTATGGGAGGGAAAGTTTTTATTTTTCATTTTAAAGATTTTATTAATATATTTTTCGTAAAACGACTTAGAACCTATTTTCCAAAGCTTTCCTATGGGAGATTTGTAAAACCCTGATAAGGGGGGGCTTCCTACCCCTAATTTGATATAATGATAGCCTAAAACCACCCCCCGGAAAATTGTCTACCCATTAAAAAAAAACTCCATGAAAATCGGTCCAGTAGTTTCGGAGTCTATTCGTTACAAACAGACAGACAGACTGACTTTGTTTTTTATATAATAGTATAGATTAGTTTATTGTTTCTTAGTTTAATAAATTAAATATGTTTAGGGAACACTGTTCTATATTTACCATTTTCCCTATATTTGAATATAAAAAATATCTAAATAGTTAAATATTTTCGAGATTTATATATTTGAATCAGATATTAGTATTCAAAACATCTCGATTATTTTCGGACTTAAACTAAGTCATATAGATTATATCTAACTTGTAACGTAACGTACGCCCCTGCAAACCCCGCAATGCGGGGGGGGGGCGCGGACCTTGGGGGGCCCACGGGCCGCGCCGGGCTAAAAAAAAACTGTATCTCCTCAGGGCTCCGATTAAAACGGAAAAATTTAGATAAAAAAAAAATAATGAAAATTTCTCTTTGAGAGGATCCCGGGCCCTCAGGACTCCGATAAAAACGGAATAAAATAATGAAAATTTCCCTTTGAGAGGGCCCGGAGCCATCAGAGCTCCGGTAAAAACGGTAAAAAAAAAAAAAAAAATTCTCTTTGAGAGGGCTCGGGGCCCTCAGGGTTCAAGGATATATTTTAAAAATATTTTTTGTATGGTCTAATAATGAGGCCCGAAATAAAGGTTGCGGGGGGCCCAGCTAAAAAACGTTACGCCACTGTCTAACAAAGCTGTAAAAAATATCCTTTGAATTAATGTTTTAATTATTACTTGTCCGATGAGCTCAAGGCCACTCATTTTATTAGCAATAGTATCAATGTTAGAGTTCAACAGATGGCAACAAAATAAAATATGTATATGCAATGGCGGTCCCAGAACTTGGTCAAGGGGGGGCCCAAATTTTTTTTTTTTTTATTTCATTTAAAAAATTGAAATACACTGTATTTATAACATTGAATAATAAAAGTATTCTGTCAAATTTATAATTTTTTTGCTTAGTTTTAAAATATTAAATAAAACTTTTGAATTTTTGTCGGCCCAATGGGGAGGGGGGGGGGCCGCTGCCGGACCGCTAGTGTGTATATGATTCGTTCATGTGTTTTTTTCTCTCTCACAAATTACATTTTTTTACATATTATTTTTATTATTTAATGATCTCTCATTTAAGGTAATGAATATAGCATATCGTCTGTCCAAAACCTGTTGATTCTGATAATTTAATAGAATCTTATTTATGTACATTGTCTATTCCATTAATTTTAAGCACATTATTTCTGAATGGGGTAATTTCTGGAAATTCAATTGATTAAAGTAAATAATAAAATTTTATTTTTCTATAAAATACCGGGGACAAGATTGTCTAATTCATTAATACATATACAGTCGACTCTCGATAATTCGAATTTTTCGATAAAACGAACTCTTCAGCTGTAAATTTCGGTAAATCGAAAAGATGCTGTATATTTTGATACCCTAGATAACTTGAAATCCTTTTCGTAATAATTCGAACTAGGCCATTTACTCTCTTTATATTTCTAAATTTTCCTTGCAATGTTTACTCCTCATTTTCCAGCTAATAACAGGTTATAATTGGTAATGTTTACGTGATGTTGAGTGCAAGATCGTCCCCCTTAATGAGTCTGAAAAAAATTATCTCGGTCTTGGAAAGTGGTTCGAAAAGAAAGATATCGTCGTGTTAAAATGTAATTTTTTCTTCTTTTTTGTCGTTTCCATTATTTTTACTTTTGACGTGACAACGTCTTACAAATCATATGTCTATAGTGGCCTGAATATCTCCTCTAGAGCCCTGCACGGGCCGATTTTTTTTGGCCCGTACCCGCCCGTGTCCGTATTTTTTTTTGACCTCCCGCCCGTACCCGGCCCGTAATTTTTTCCCATTCTTCAAGCCCGCCCGTACCCGCCCGAAATTTTTTCAAGCCCGCCCGTACCCGCCCGAAAATTTTTCAAGAATTGCGAGTCAATTTTTCAAATACAATTAATTTTTTTCGAATCTTATAAAATATTTTGGAGCATTTAGAAATCTATTATTTATGGAATTTTAATGAAATTAAAAATATAGATCCCTAGTGAAATGAGTAATTAAAAATAATTAGATTAAAATATTTATGAATAAATCTTACATCTGATCATTTTTTTTTTTTTTTTTTTTTTTAATGTCGAAATTATTTCCAAAATAAAAAAGTTCTTTTTAAATAAAATATTTTATATAAAATTACCTTGAAATCGCCCTCGGGGCTTGGTGTAGAGGTTAGCGTGCTAACGCGGGTTCGGACCCCAGGCAGTCCGATGATTTTATTTAAGCCATTTGGATCGAAGGAAGGACGCGATTGGCGTCCGAAACGTCGGCGATTGAAATAAAAAAATCTGATGTGACTGGCGCACAGCACACAACTTTCTCTTACCCTTCGGTAAGAGAAAGTAGTGCACCGTGCTGGTCACACCAGATTTTTTGTGTCGAGATATATTTAGTTTCCCATAGCACCTTAGTTTCAAACTTGCATTTTAAATGTTGACTGCTTGAAATAAACTATGGTTATTTTTCAAAATTTTAATCTCATATTTGGACATTTTATACACAATAGAGAATCCTAAATAAATACAAAATTTCATGACACACACACACACAGAGACCAATTTGCGGGACCCACTTTTTTGGACTCAGGGGACCTCAAAACATGTATATCCATCAAAATCTCGACATCGAATTTTTGACATGATCGCAATACTTTCTCTCTCTATATATTTCATATATAGGGTAAGAGAAAGTAAAATTAGATAAAGATTGACTTAAAATTTTTTGACTAATTTGATTCCTGGCATACATATAATATTTATCAATTATACAGTCACTATCTCATCTTTTTTTAAAATATTATATTTTTTGATATAAGAGGTGCCCTTATTTTGCTGAGTTTAATGGGGTTTCCACAGTATAGTTATACATAACTAATAAACTTCAAAATTATTTTCTTTTACAAAAAGATGTTTTTTCTCAGTCTGTTTTTGAAAATTATTCAAAATTATTACCCACTGTAAATTTCTTCTTGACTTTTTCATTTTGAGAAAAGTAGATTTATAGCTGGATAGAAGATTTTGAAGTAGCAAGAAGAAGAAAGAGAAGCAGCTAGTATTTATTTCATTTATTTAATACCCATTAGGCTGACGTTTCGGTCTCGGTTGAGACCATCCTCAGAGCTTATGGGCTGTCAATATGGGATAAATATTATAAACTCAACCATATAATTCATAACCAATAGGTTATAATTTCAATATATAAATATAAAACAATATACTGAGATTCAAAACAATTGAGTATATTAGCGGAAAAGTAACAGTCATATGGTCCGTTCAATCGACTATAGGTAAATTACCTATATTCTATAGTCTATAGTATATAGTCTATATATATATATATATATATATATATATATCTATAGATTATATTATAGGTAAGTTACCTATAGTCGATTGAACGCACCATATGACTGTTACTCCGCTAATATACTCAATTGTTTTGAACCTCAGTATATATTGTTTTATATTTATACTAGCGGCAGGTTCGCCTTCGGCGAACCTTGCGCTAGCCAGGGGGACTTCGCGCCCCTGGACCCCGAGCTCGCCTTTGGCGAGCTCTTTTTGCTCGCCTTCGGCGAGCAAGGTTAGGATTTGCGTGCATGTCTCTTGTACGGCCATCGTTGAAACCCTGAAATTCCCGGAGCATAAAACTTCTTAATTCGTGGCCAACCCTCAACATCGATGCCTCGTTTCTTCTTTAGAGCAAAAAGCAAATTGATATCTCAACCCCTTTAAAGGTCATTATAAAATAATAAAAAAAAAAAACTCCAAAATGAGGTTTCAGTGCTCTTAAAATTAGAATTTCCAAAAAGGCTTCGTGAATATCATCAAGGCAATAAACGTAATGTACCTGCCAAATTACAACTTTTTTTGAATAAATAAAAAAAAGATGTTGATATTTAGATAAATTGAAGAATACAAAATTTCGTAAAATTTCGTAAAGGTTACACCAGATTTATTGTTTAGGATATATATATATTTTTTTTTTTTTAATTTACCCAGTACCTATTTATTCAAATTGATTGGTAGACAATTTAAATTAATTTTATGGTTAAAACCAATTTTGAACGATTTTAACCACATTTGACCAGTGCCCTGGTCAAAATATAAAAAGTCTTCTTTGTTAAAACCCTGTTCAGGGGCGGGAGGTCTTAGAATCAAAAACAGTAAATAGCTTCTTTTTTTTTTATTTCATTAAGTTTTTTTTAGGCATCGAAGGCATTAAGACTCCGTTTATATTTATTTCAATTGAATGGGTAGCGAATTCAATTGACTGGAAACGAACATGCAACCTTTGGTACAATTGACTAACCACTACACCAAGGCCCGAGAAAACTAAATAATCAATTAGGGTACCAAGCGGCCGGAGTTCAAAACACAACACCGAAATTCCTATAAGGGGGGGGGGCATTTAAGGGGGCTTTTAGCGTAGAAAGCATATTGATATCTCATTTCAGTTAAAAGTTGGAAAAACCGAATTTTTCAAGAAAATGACAATTTGGGGTACTTAGAGGCCGTATTTCAAAAAACCCTGAAACACCGAATTTAGATATTCATCTAAGGAAAATTTTAGCGAAGAGAGCAAATTGATCTCATCTCGTTTAAGAATTATTTAAAATCAAAAAAATACCCCATTTAGTGCCCTTAACATTTGAATTTCAAAAAATCGCTTCTTAAATGACGCCTTGGGCACAAAATGACTCTACATGCCAAATTTCAGCCTTATAGGTAATATAGTTTAGGCTGCGCGTTGTCATCACTTAGTCACATGTCTCTTTATATATATAGAGATATTGAAATTATAACATATTGGTTATGAATTATATGATTGAGTTTATAATATTTATCCCATATTGACAGCCCATAAGCTCTGAGGATGGTCTCAACCGAGACCGAAACGTCAGCCTAATGGGTATTAAATAAATGAAATAAATACTAGCTGCTTCTCTTTTTTATTTTGAGATAATATTACATATTAGAAGTTAATACAAAGTATTCACATTGTAAATCTTCTAATTTATTAAATATAACATAGGTTGTGTTAATTTCATTCAAGATTTATTTATTTTTTCGTTTTATCAAAAAAATAGAGGTCGGAAAAATCCATAGCTAAAAATAGCTCTTTAGTGTATGAGGAACAAATTCCACCTTTTTTTACTCCTTGTATACTCTTACCGCCTCTATTAATTTTTCTTCCACCATTTTAGTAGTGAAAAAAGGGAATAAAAAGAGACACGCAGCGCGAGAAACTGTGTCTCAACTACTGCGCCTCGCGACTCGCGGCCCACCCGACGTGCGTGTGAATCCAATTTGCGTCAATCCATTGACTTGTATTGTTTACAAAAACTCGCACAGTGTCGCGCCGCGTGGCGCGCGCCATACGCGTCTCAATTTGCGGCTAGTCTTATTATTGTAAATAATAGAAATTATACTGAAATAATATAAAATTTTTATTTATCTTTTTCTAAAATTTTTTATAAAACATGTGTCCTTAGGACTACAAGTGCACAGTTTAAGAATATAGACCTTAATAATTACCATATTTTATTAATAATAATTTTCCTCTTATAGATGGCACATACAATGCAGCAACAACAATATGGAGTCAGTTACTCAAATCAGAGACCTCATGGACCGATGACGATGAATACTACAAATAATGCTATTTCACCATTGGGTTCAATGGGATCTATGGGGTCCATGAATATTTCCATGAATGGAATGAATACCATGAATAATATGGCAAATATAGGCATAATGGGTCCAAATACTGCTATGCAAAATAACATGATTAATCAAATGGCACCTGGAACACTTCCAATGAAGAATATGGGTATGCAAGGAACAGGTCCACATATGTATCCAAGACGTTTGGCACCTTATCCCACACCTGCTATGCATATGAATCAAAAACGACAACAACAATCTTATGCAAATCCAGGACCATCTCCAACAATGCAGTCAGGCTTTTCACCAAATGGAGCTCCTCAGGTATTTATTTATATCAAATTATTTTTATAAATATTTTAGGCCTATACTGTATAATTATTTATTTAAAAAACTTTCAAATTTTTTAGTATCCTGGTGCATATGTAAACGGTCGTCCAAATTTCCAACCTCAATATCCTCAACAACAACTTGCTACAACAGGTTCTTTTGTACCTGGTCCAGGCATTCGAGCAAATAATGTAGGCATGAGACAAAATTCTCCGCCATATACAAATGGACCACAGGCTGTACCTCATCAATATTTTCCAACAAATACAGTGCCAACAAATTTGGGAAGTCATAATGGCACAAATTTGGGAATCCAATTTCCTCATCATCAAAATACCACCCCACCTCAATACGGATCCACTCCAACAGCTCAATATCCAACAGCGACACCAAATCAATTTCAACAAGATGTTAACAGCATGAGAAATAATTTGAGCTACCAACATAGTCCTATTCCTGGAAACCCTACACCTCCCTTGACACCTGCAAGTAGTATGCCTCCATATATTAGTCCTAATTCTGATGTAAAACCTAGCTTTTCAGAAATGAAACCTCCTTTACCTATACAGAGTAAGTTCAAAAAAAAAATTCATTTATAATATTAATTGATGATATGTTTTAATGTTTTAACTTTTTCTTTATTAGAAGACGATGAATTGCGACTAACATTTCCTGTCAGAGATGGCATTATTCTACCGCCTTTTAGACTTGAACATAATCTTGCTGTAAGCAATCATGTCTTCCAATTAAAACCTACTGTTCACCAAACTTTAATGTGGAGGTATTTATATTTTTTGTTCTAATTATCCAATTTTCATTAAAGTTTTTGTTAATTAATAAATTTCTTTTAGATCTGATCTTGAACTTCAACTTAAGTGTTTCCATCATGAGGATCGTCAGATGAACACAAATTGGCCAGCTAGTGTTCAAGTTTCAGTCAATGCCACACCACTCAGTATTGATCGAGGAGAAAATAAAACGTCTCATAAACCTCTCTATTTGAAAGAGGTTTGCCAAGCTGGGAGGAATACTATACAAATAACAGTGTCTGCTTGTTGTTGTGTAAGTGAAACTTAATTTATTCATTCATTAGAATGACTTTTAAAAAAGCAATTAATAATTTTGATTTTCAAATACTTAAGTATTTTTTGGATGTTAATTTAACAGCTATGATGAAATATTTTTTCCTTTTCAGTCCCACCTTTTTGTATTACAATTAGTTCATAGACCTAGTGTAAGAAGTGTTTTACAAGGCTTATTAAGAAAACGACTTCTAACAGCAGATCATTGTATTTCAAAAATCAAGAGGAATTTTAGCAACACAGCATCAAGTGGTAATGGCATCGCCACAGATAGAGATGGTGTCGAACAAACGGCTTTAAAGGTATGCTTTTCAATTATATTCTCAAATTTTTTATTTTATTAATTAAAACAAAAATTATAGGTTTCGTTAAAGTGTCCGATAACTTTCAAAAGAATAACGTTACCAGCTCGAGGACATGATTGCAAGCATATTCAATGTTTTGATTTAGAATCGTATTTACAATTGAATTGCGAAAGAGGATCATGGAGATGTCCAGTTTGCAAGTAAGATATTTTATTTAATTTATTAGCATATATTATATTATTGAGTTTTTTTTAACAACTATATTTTTGTACTTTTAGCAAACCAGCACAACTTGAAGGCCTCGAAGTTGATCAGTATATGTGGGGAATATTGAATACTACTCTAAATAGTACTGGAAGTGAAGTGGAAGAAGTTACCATTGATTCTGCTGCCAACTGGAAACCAGCTAAAAGCATGCAGGGAATTAAGGTGATTTTTTTTTAAATTATATGAAGACGATTGACCGTTAATATTAATTTTAAATTTTACAGGCTGAAGAAGATGGTGATTCTTGTGGAGCAAAACGGCTTAACAAAGCAATGTCACCTGGTAGCATGACTCTTCCTACAATGAATAATTGGGATATGAATCAAGCCATGTCTCCATACATTCCTCCGGATATGAATAGTAATATCAATAAAATTAAAATTAATTTTTTTAATCAATGGTTCTACATTTATAAATAATATTTTAGGTATTGCCAGCGGATCCATGATGAATAATGGTCCTTCAACATATAATAGAGCGGCATCATATACTGAATTCGCATCCAGTTCCAATCCTACAAATAATGAATATTCATCTGGAAATGGACCATTGACACATTTAAGTGAATCAGTAAATTCATTAGATCCTCTCAATTCAATGGAAAAATCTCTAAATGAACAAGTAATTATTTTTATTTTATTTGCATTTTTTATTGTAAAATTTAATGTTAAGGATTCATTTCAGATGCCTCATACACCTCATACTCCACATACGCCACACACACCGCATACGCCGGGAGGAACACCCGGAAGTGCAGCACATACACCTGGCGGGGGAAACAGTGGTCCACCAAGTGTACCACCTCCAGCATCCGATCAAGCCAATACCTCAAGTAACAGCACAGGAGCTAATAATAATACAACAACAGCACCTGCGACAGATAATTCAGAAATTCCCTCTGATCTTAATTTTGATCCTGCTGCTGTGATTGATGGAGAAGGGCAAGGACAAGAAGCTCTAAACGTAAGTCTAGAGATTATTTATAATTATTAAAGCTTTTGTGGTTCGTATGGGGTTTTTAATTATAGACCACATTTTGTATTAATTAGCCGTACTTTAGTACTTAAGTTCACTTGAGTCGGAGTGTTGCAGAGTTTTAATTATGTATATATTAATGACAGGGGAAGGTTTAATTAAATCAATTAACCAATTAAATGAATAATTATATTTGATATTTGAGGAGAAATGACGACATAAATGAACGTAAGATTTAAACTTTCGACCGTTGGTTCTCGTTGAAACATTTTGTAAATTAAAATTAAATATACAAATTAAACATTAGATTAAAGTTAGGATTAGAATGTAATCACTTCTGATGATGACAAGAAATTGTCGAAATACGTATTAAGTGTTAATTTTTAATTAATAAAACCTTTGAAACAAATAACCTAGTGTTTAATTTGTATATTTAATTTTAATTTAATAAATGAACGTAATATAAGAGAACGAATTCAGCTCACCAAGTGGTGGCGAGTGAACATCAGTATAACTGCCAACATATGGGATCATATCACACTAGAACCGCACGTAATCTGAGTATACAAGTCTGCCAGTAAAGAAATTAAAATGTGTCCTGTCTGTCATACAGTGGCGGATTAATGCAATTTTGTCGGGGGGGGTGCGGTTTTTTTTTTTATTTTTTTTTTTTTATTTAAGGACTTTGTCGGCATCTATGGCCATTTAGACCTCTTTCCTATTTATTTAAATTGATTGGTAACAAATTCAATTGAAATTAAAGAGCGGAAATCATAATTTCTTTAGATTACTAATTTTTATAACTGTTTGAATTTCTTCTCGGGGGAGGATCGCCCCCACCGCCCCCCCCTTTAATCCGCCCCTGCTGTCATAAGTAAAAAGCAGGGCCGGATCTAGGGGGGCAGTGGGTGCATGTGCCCTGGGCGGCAGATATCAGGGGGCGACAATTAAAGAGATTTACTAAAAAAAAAGGTAAAATGATATGAATTTTGTATAGAAAATTTTAAGGAGAGGGCGGCAAATTAAATTTTTGCCCCCCCCCCCCCCTAAAAAATCTCGTAGTTCCGGACCTGTAAAAAAGTAAATTGACTCAAAATTTCCATAGGCTGTGTGTATTTTAAATGTTGACTTCTTGAAATAAACTATAGTTATTTTTCAAATTTTAATCTCATATTTGGATATTTTATACACAATAGAGAATTCTAAATAAATGCAAAATTGGAAAAAAATTTTTAATATGCAAAGTTTTTTTTCGATTTTGTCAAAATTCGCTCTAACGATTTTGATTAAAATTCAAAAATCATTTATTTTTTAGATGCTCTTTAAAATGTATATTCTTATTTTGCCATTGAAATTTTCTGAAGACCATTTTACTCTTGTACTTCATAGGAAAGATAGGAGAAATGGTTGCTATGGTAACAAAATATAAATATTTCCCCATGTTTATAAATTTTACATCTGAATCCTACTACTGTCGGGAACTAAATATATGTCGACACAAAATATCTGGTGTGACAAGCACAGAACACAACTTTTGAATACGGAAGGTAAGAGAAAGTTGTGTGCTGTACAGTGGCGTAACGTACGCCCCCGCAGACCCCGCGATGCGGGGGGGCCCCGGACCATGGGGGGCCCTCGGGCCGGGCCGGGCTAAAAAACTGTAGCTCCGATAAAAACGGAAAAATTTAGATAAAAAAAAAATAATGAAAATTTATCTTTGAGAGGGCCCGAGGCCCTCAGGGTTCAGGGATATACGGTATTTTAAAAATATTTTTTATATGGTCTAATAATGGCGCCCGAAATAAAATTTGCGGGGAGGCCCAGCTAAAAAACGTTACGCTAGTGGTGCTGTACGAGCAGTTCCACCAGAATTTCAATTTATTTATGATCTTTTTCGCCATTTGATAGACTCTCTATTTATTTCAATCTAGCATTAAGCCACGGGTCGCTTATAAATTTTACATCTTTTTCTTTTTAGTCTTTTCGGCATCTTAGGTCATATAGACCTTAACGATAAAACATTATTTATATACGGTATATTAGGGAATGCTTTCACATTTATTTATACCATTTGGCATCCAAATTATCTAAATAAATATTCTTTCCACTGCCTGGGATCCGTTGTCTTTAAGACTATTTTTTTTGACATTTATCAACAAGCTAGCATCTCGTCCACGGGGGGGGGGGGTTACATCTTTGAATTTTAAAATATTGGCGGAACTAAATATATGTGGCTTAAATAAAATCATCGGACTGCCTGGGGTCCGAACCCGCGATTCTTGGTATACGAGGCTAGCACGCTAACTCATACACCAAGCCCGAGGGCTACTTCAAAAGTTGAAATTTAGAAATGTATTTCGAATTGCATTCAAAAACAAAATTTGTTTTTTTTTCTGAATAAAACATTGGGATAATTTTTATTTCGGTATATTTTGAAAAAATAAAATATTTTTTGTTTTATATTTAAAAAAAACTCTGGTGCGACACACGGTGAACACAACTTTCTCTTACCATTGGTAATTGAAAGTTGTGTTGCAATGATTAGTCTCATAGGTATAGAATTGAAAAAAAATTACCTCTATTCCTTAAAACCTCGCGTGTCTGGTAATTCAAAACTATACTTTTCTTAAAAAAACATTGCTAGCAGATATTTCTGACATAAAGAGAAATTGCATCACAAAAGCAAAACAAACAAAGCGAGGGGGGTCAAATTTGCACCTTAATATAAAAATATGACCCAAAAATATGAAATAAAAAAATCGAGTGGAAAATAAATTTTAGGGGGGGGGGGGGGTATGGTCGATAGAAATTTCTGAAGTCTGGAATATTATTTTTCAATTATTTACACTCTAGAAAAGCGTCATTTTAAATTTTATTAAAATCGATTGAAAAAAAAATAATTTTAGGGGGGAGGGGGTCGAAGAGTCTAAAAAACTTTTTGAAATGTAGACTTGTATGGGGAGGAAGAATTTTTATTTTCCATTTGAAAGATTTGATAATTTAAATTAATATATGCTTTCCTTTGGAACATTTGTGAGCCCCTAATAAGGGGGTTCCCTACCCCTAATTTGACATAACTTAAAAGAATTAATAATATGTTAATTAAATGTACATTTAATTAAGCTTCAATTCTAATTTTATCACTAATTCATTTATTCACAGATTTAAAAAAAAAAATTTCTTAACTAAATTATAACAAAATATGAGAAAAAAGTTTTAATTTTCTTTTATTAATAATATAAAAATATTTTAGAATTCATAAATGTTTTTAAAATAAATAAATAATCTTTTTTAATGCGACTGAAGGGGGAAGCTAATTTTAAGGTAACTCATCCGACCGCTATGCATTTTGGCTGCCTAAGTTCAAGGCATCGAGATCAGGCACTTTTGGTGCTCACTGTACGTTAGGGTGGTTGCAAGGTATAAGGGGAGAAAATCTTTTTGGCGGTATCTTCGGCGGGAACCTCTTAAAAGTTGACAATTAGTGTAAAAAGTAGATTGTGAAAGTTTGAGCTCGATCGGATAACGATAAGACCTGCCTCATCGGCCCTAAATTTCATCGATTCCCCTAAATTTGACTATTAACATCTGTAACTCCTAGACGGTTAGTCCAACAAAAAAAGTTCATCAGTAATTTTTTGAAGAGCATTAAATTTACTAAAAAAAAGTCCTTTGACATTTTTTAGTAAAACTAACGGTTTTCATGGTATGGGCAACAAATCGAATATGGTTAAGAGACACATCAATCACATTGATTTTCAAATAACACTAATAGGGGTAATGAAATTTTTTTTCGTGTTCCGAAATAATTTCATCAGATTCTTAAGTAAAATTACCTCCTAAATCCAAATATGACCTCCGTTTTCCCCCACTCCGTACCGTTTTTTGGGGGAACCCCCTACTTATGTTATTTTCACCTCTTTTCGTTAATCGAAGGGCCATGAATTAAATATGGAGGGATTAAAAGGAATTATTTTAGCCTTAATATTTCTTCTGAATGTCAAGAAAAGTGAAAAGTTTAAAAACATTCACGATCGCTCCAAATGGGTGTAATCCATTTGGATTACATTCAAAAAATTACCCCCATTCACGGTCCACTACGTGTTTCATGTGCTTTTCTTATAACCTATTTTGCATTAATATGGATACAGATTTACTTTTATTGGCTTCTGTTGGGTTATTAACTGCTGCTGCGAAGGTATGGTGTCGCTCCACATGAATTGCCCCATTCACAATCAGTTTGAGTGATGGACGGATGGCTTGACGAAACTGGATTTTGGACTGATAGGAAATCCAACTCGTCACTATCTCTCCACGTCATCCATTTGTTTTTCCCCACTCACGGTCAGTTTTTGGAGTGACATCGCTCCATTTGGACGGATGGAGCGATCTTGAATGGCCGGCTTTATAGAAGTTGAATGTTTGCGGCCTAATGAAGTAATCTACCTCTTTGTCCATGAAAGAATGAGTTTCTTTCAAATCAATTTTGGCTTTCACTATCCTTTCGTCTTGTATTTTTATGTTTGCTTCACTCAAGGGCGGATACAAGGGGGAGGGGTAAAAATTAAATTTTTTTAAAGAAAAGTGAATAAAAATTGTAGAAATTTTTTTATTTGGTTTTCGAACTGATTGGGGGGGGGGCATCCAGGGGGGCACCCCAAAGGTGCGTTGGGAATCACATTACACACTAGGGGCACCCTTCCTTTTTTCCCTTAGCAAAACGAAATGTTTTCCGCCCTGCGGAAAATTTTTTGCCGCTACGTTTAAATCATTTGACCTTTTTTTGCAAAACTTTTTTTTCCCCGCCTCTTTATTATTTATTTATTTTTTTTTTGTTCATCTAAATATCTCGCAGCACCCCTTAGCCATTCTCGCGGGACCCTTGGGTGCCGGGACACACCGGCTGGGAACCACTGATCTAAAGTATTATCAAAAAAAGCAAAAGCAACCTGCTCTTGGTTTAAATACCACAAATGATTTAGAAGTTTAGACAATGCTCCCCTTGATATGTCTCCATCAAGTTTTACTAAACTTCAGGGCCTTTGAGGCAGGTCTTAGGGTTATTCGATCAAGCTCATCCTTTCCCTATCTCATTTTTACATAATTTGGCAACTTTCTAGAGGTTCCCGCCAAAGATATTCGGACATCAATTTCTTGCGACCACCCTACTGTACATGTTGCAACCAAGAGAATTTCCATAAATATTAGATGGAAGGTGAAAAAAACATAACTTTGCTAATAGTTAACAATCGGATTCAAACACGCTATTGAATATCGAATCGTCATCTGTTCTTGTTGATACCAACCTAACAAAGTTGTTTAGAACAATGCCAAGTCTAGTGGTTGTTTAAAAATGAGGTTTCGGACTTTTGCCCAGCGCGGATCTGCCCCACCTTACTCTACATACGACGTATAATTTGTCTTTGTAATCCTTGAGCTCTTGTGATGTATTCAATCTATATTTTCATTATTTTTCATTTTTATTCTGCTTAATTCTAAGATTAAGTCGATAGTTTTATCTTCATTTGCACCTTCGAATCTTTCTTTTATTAGGATAGGTGAAAAGAAGAAGACAATTCGCAGCTAGTTATATTTAGTTACATTTCATTATTCATTTCATTATGTTTATTCCCATTATGTTGACGTTTCGATCCTGATTGGGATCATTCTCAGAAGTAATGTATGCAACAAGAGACAAAAAGATTATATCGGGAAAAACATTATCAATTATAATTTTTTACTTTCTCTTACCTATGTATATATGTAATATATATATAGAGAGAAAGTATTGGATTCATGTCAAAAATTCGATGTCGAGATTTTGATGGATCTTCACGTTTTGAGGTCCCCTGAATCCAAAAAAGTGGTTTTCGCGACATGGTCTGTCTGTCTGTGTGTCTGTGTGTGTGTCTGTGTTCAATTTTAAGCATGAAGGAATTGAGCTATGAGGCTGAAATTTTATATTTAAGTTAAACACCCTCCTGGACCGGAAAAATAAGCTTTTAATCAAAATCGGCCAAAGAGTACTAGTACTTTACTGATGTACTTTTTCAGTTTTTTTCGATTTTCTCAAAATTTGCTCCAACGATTTTTTTTAAAATTCAAAAATCAATTATTTTTTAGATGCTCTTTAAAATGTATATTCTCATTTTGCGATTGAAATCTTCTGAAGACCACTTTACTCTTGTATTTCATAGGGAAGATAGGAGAAATGGTTGCCATGGTAACAAAATATAAATATTTTCCCATACTTATAAATTTTACATCTGAATTCAAATGTTCCGTACTGTCGGGAACTAAATATATGTCGACACAAAAAATCTGGCGTGACAAGCACAGTACACAACTTTCGATTACCGAAGGGTAAGAGAAAGTTGTGTGCTGTGCGCCATCACACCAGATTTTTTCATCTTTAGAGTACAAGCATATTTTAGAATATATTTTTTACAAGGCTCTTATAACTACCGGTATATACAAGTATTTTTAAGAAAATTGTATAGTTACCAAATGGGTGTTAAACTATGGGTGCTAACTATACAATTTTCTTAAAAATTCTTGTATATGGGTGATTCTTTTACAAACCGAACACTTTCTGACCGACATGTTTTTGATTTGGCTGAAATTTTTTTTACGGGATCTATATCGAAAAAAAGATAGCCATCCGCGAGGATTTTTTTTTCTTTAATATTTTGGGAAATAGAGAGGGTCGAAAATGTGAAAATTTGATGATTTTCTGCTTAGACGCTCACTTTTAAAAATTCATAACTCTGGTTCTATTTTGAGCTAGAAAAAACTTTTTTACCATTTTAAAGCTAAAAGAGTGAACTTTAAGAAAAAAATTGTGCTACCAAAATTTATTAAAGATTTCACATTGTTATCAACAATTGAAATCTTTTAATCGATTTTTAACAATGGGGACCCAAATGTATCGCCTTTTTATTATAACCATCGCATTCTACGTCAAATTTTATGCCGATAACGGTTTTTTAATCGATGGAGAATCAATTAGTACTATTGAAAAAAAATCCCGCCAAGTGCTCTCATGCGGTAAAATGACGTCATATCAAAAAAAGAAAAAAAGTCCGGGGGTATTGGACCACTCTTTCTAAAACTATATTTAGATTTAATGAAGCTTTTATGGTCAAGTAGCTATGCGTTTCATAAATAGGGCTATTTTTCGATATTTTTTTTGCCTAAAAATGAGGTTTTTCGAGAAAAAAACTAATTTTTGAATTAATTACTCGGGATTTTTTATTGATTCTATTAGAATTTTTTTTCTTTGATGTAGAATGCGAAGGTTATAATAAAAAGGTGATACATTTGGGGCCCCATTGTTAAAAATCGATTTAAAAATTTCAATTGTTGATAACAATGTGAAATCTTTAATAAATTTTGGTGAAACAATTTTATTCTTAAAGTTCACTCTTTTAGCTTTAAAATGGTAAAAAAGTTTTTTTCTAGCTCAAATAGAACCAGAGTTATGAATTTTTAAAAGTGAGCGTCTAAGCAGAAAATCATCAAATTTTCACATTTTCGACCCTCTCTATTTCCCAAAATATTAAAGAAAAAAGAAAATCCTCGCGGATGGCTATCTTTTTTTCGATATAGGACCCGTAAAAAAAATTTCAGCCAAATCAAAAACATGTCGGTCAGAAAGTGTTCGGTTTGTAAAAGAATCACCCATATACGTGTACAGTGTTAATAATAGGAAATTTGTTGGGTTTTTTTTTTTTTTTAGATAAACAGTTTACTTAAGTAGTTAATATTATACCAGTGACGGCGCTAGCTTTTTTTCAGCGGGGGGGGGGCAGGAGTGGGGCAAACTTACCAACAGGGGGGACAGTCAATAAATAGGCCAATATAGGCTATATCAACAGTGAAACCACCAGTCACACCAGATTTTTTGTGTCGACATATTTAGTTTCCGACAGTACGGTACATTAGAATTCAAGATGTAAAATTCATAAACATCGGAAAATATTTATATATTGTTACAATGGCAACCATTTCTCATATCTTTTCTCTGAAGTTCAAGAGTAAAGTGTGCTTCAAAAAGATTTCAAGGGCAAAATGAGAATATTCATTTTAAAGAGGATCTAAAAAATGCAATACCAACCAGCATTGGAACGTGTTAAACCCTTAGTAAAAGAATATGATTTTCGATTTAATTGTGGTTTATTTGTAAAAATTACAACGTTTCGGCCACTCATTCTGTGGCCTTCTTCAGGTACAATTCATCTAAGATTATAAAGGTTGTGACAGATGTAACAACCTTTATAATTTTAGCTGAATTGTACTTGAAGAAGGCCACAGAATGAGTGGCCGAAACATTGTAATTTTTACAAATAAACCACAATTAAATCGAAAATAAATTCTTTTACTAATGCTAATAACTGTGAAAGCCTAAACTCCAAAGTCTTAAAAGCTTACTGAATGTCGTGTAAGGAAATAATTTCAGTTTTGGTTGGCATGCTCCCTGCCATTAGAGTGCTCTGACAGATGCAAACAAACGAATTTTCTATTGGTGTTTTGTTTGTTTTCAGAATTTAAAATTGAAATATCTCAGAACTATATATTTCTGGGTTAGTTAGCACTAACTGCCCCCGGCTCCTTCATATCTGAAGGCCCAGGAATTTTTCTGAAAGAGATTGGCTTGGCATTGGATACTGGGCCGCAGAATTTCTCAAAATCAGTACCTCAAAATCAGTTCTTCTGAATCCCTTGAGCTTGATTCATAAACTGGTGGATTTACACCTATACTCGAAGAACATTTTTTTTAGATTGGAGCTAAATAAAGTTATCGGATATTTTTCTTTTAGATGACTTTTTAATGGCGCAAAAAGAAAGATATTTACTTGTCAAAAACTTGAGAACTAAATTTATTTATTGAAATAAGAATACAAAAATAATCTTTCTTTTTCATTGTATACAATTTAAGAATTAAGGTTTTTATTATAATAAAAACCTTAATGCTTAAATTAAATTTTTTTAAAGAAAAGTGAATAAAAATTGTAGAAATTTTTTTATTTGGTTTTCGAACTGATTGGGGGGGGGGCATCCGGGGGGCAGAGGTCCTTGTCAGGGGGGCTTGCCCCCCCCCTAGCCCCCCCCCCCCCGTAGCGCCGTCACTGTATTATACATTTACTATAATTTAAGAATATAAATATAAAAGTTACATAATAAATATTGGTATCTACAAATAAACAATTGTGTTTATTTTATTTACCAACATTTAAAAAATCACGCTATTTTAACTTTTTTACCCTTAATGAGCACTGCCTTCATATTTATGTATCAACTTGAGATTTCTGGAAATTACCAAATAGAACTAAATTAGGGCTGGCCTGGTCTCCTGCTTAAACTTCAGTTTTTTCCATAGTAATATGAACCACCCTAATACACACGTATTAAATACTGGAAGCATACAAAATAGAAATTATTTATATACCATCTAATGTATATGGGGCATTCCACGCCAACTCGACCACTTTTGAACCCGACCATTTTTGATTTTGCTGAAACTTTGTCATCTTTTTGTACCCTATTGAAAACGTGTCTGAGAATTTTTTCAGATTTTTCGACACAGCCAAAAAAAAGTTATAGCATTTTCAAAAAACATCGATTTTTTTTTAAATAACCGTAAAACTGCCAAAAATTAACTTATCGGGACGTTTTTTTTTTTTTTTTTTGAAATTTTTGCCTTTAAATGTACTTTTCAGAAAAAAATATGACAAAATTTTACAGATTCATCTTTTTTTTTTTTGACATTTTCGGAAAAAAACAAAAATTTCGGGATGAATGACACTTTTTTTTTAATTTTTTTTTTTATAAAAAACTTTGATTTTTTCTACAAATGCTCAGAAAATTTCAGAGTGGGATTATTTCGCGTTCTATTTTTTTTTTTATTTTTGA
The DNA here is from genome assembly GCA_023213315.1 of Euborellia annulipes. Lineage (NCBI taxonomy): Eukaryota > Metazoa > Arthropoda > Insecta > Dermaptera > Anisolabididae > Euborellia > Euborellia annulipes. The sequence continues at coordinate 27,099 of JAKCPI010030883.1, forward strand.
AAAAAAAAAAAATTTTTTTTCTCCGCTTATTTATCATGATGGTGCTCTTAAATTCTTCCAGGATTGACTGAGATTCTAGAAAATTGAAGAAAAATAATAATAATAATAGTTAGGGGTGATGAAAATCGAGAAAATTCCATTTATCCTGAAAAAATTAGAAATTAGTTGTGTATTCAACTACTGAAGTATTTGAAGCGTCAAGTAAAAGCTTAGAAACATGGGCGTAACTAGGGGGGTGCCGGGGTGGCCTGACCCCCCCAGAGAGCTCCTTGCCCCAAGAAAAATTGAGAAAATATGGGGCTTTCCAGGCCCACCGGAAGATAGGTGGTCCCATGGCCCTCCTTCAATTTTTCTCAATTCCCCATATACAAAATATTCCAATATAACAACTCTATATATTAATACTGTGAGATTTTTATATTTTATATAAAATATCTATGGGACTGATGATGGCCTTGGTAGAATAAAGCCGAAACGTATCCATAATTGAGTTTTTATTTAATATAGAGGCTCTAAAATTGGCTGCCAACTCCTTTGTCCTGTATCAACTAAAAAAATTGTTGATAAAATTACTAGCAAATTCCCCTGTGCAGACAGACCTCCATGCAATTTCATTTTGAAACTCGGCTTGTTCGCGATTTGCGTCTGCAATAGGTTTTTGATTAAACACTTTTGAAGTGACGTCTTACAAATCATGTGTCTATAGTGGCAGGTTAGGGAGGCATGCACGAAAAAGTTTAGCGGCTTGAATAACTCCTCTATCATAAGAGTTATAATTATATTGAATATACGGTTAGAAAGAATTATTATTCAGCTAAAGATTTCACCATTTCATTTTACCGCGCTGAGGTAAATTCTAATTTGAAAGTTTAAACTCCTATAGATTCCGAACGGCTAATCAGATCAGACTAAATGTGATGTCAATTTGTGCAGGAAACAAAACTCTAATAGAATGAATAAAAAAATCTCGAGTAATTAACTCCAAAATCTATTATTTTTTCAAAAACCTCATTTTTAAACCAAAGTCTCTTAAAGGCTAAAAGTATTGTTACAATGAAATTGTATGAACATGTTTATTAATGGGAACAAAGTACGAGTAAAAAAAAAATCTGGTGTGACTGGCGCACAGCACACAACTTTCTCTTACCTTCGGTAATCGAAAGTTGTGTACTGTGCTTGTCACACCAGATTTTTTGTGTCGACATATATTTAGTTCCCGACAGTACGGAACATATGAATTCAAGATGTAAAATTTATAAGTATGGGAAAATATTTATATTTTGTTACCATGGCAACCATTTCTCCTATCTTCCCTATGAAATACAGGAGTAAAGTGGTCTTCAGAAGATTTCAATCGCAAAATGAGAATATACATTTGAAAGAGCATCTAAAAAATAATTGATTTTTGAATTTAAAAAAAAATCGTTGGAGCAAATTTTGAGATAAAATAATATAAAAAAAAAATTTAAAAACAACGCTTTTATAAATGTACTAAAAAGAGAAAAATAATTATGTATAATTTCTTTAAAATTATATTAAAAATTAATATATGTTACTAAAACTAAAAGCGTTGGGCGCGGGATTTGCAAATTTTAATTGTATAAATAGGCCTATTATATGTTTTATGAATACATTTTCATACCATAGACTTGGCGGGTAGTTAGGCAAAACAGTTTGAAGTGACTCAAATGTTCTAGTTAGATTAATTTATTTTATTTATTTATTTTTTTTTTTGATTCATGTATCGGTGAATTAAGGTTAGTTGATCCTCTGCAATGCAAATTGCAAGAGATTGTTAATTTGTGCGCCCAACGCTTTTAGTTTTAGTAACATATATTAATTTTTAATATAATTTTAAAGAAATTATACATAATTATTTTTCTCTTTTTAGTACATTTATAAAAGCGTTGTTTTTAAATTTTTTTTTTATATTATTTTATTTAACTCTTTTTAGTTTTTGTAATAAAATATTAATACGTATGAGTTATATACATATACACGATACAATAAGACAATTTGTATTTTAAAAGAAGAGAAATTTTTGATTATAAATTTCACCCCCTCTTTTTTTGATAGGCCGAAATTAATTGGCCTACAAAGATGAGACACATCAAATATTGCATTGTCACGGGAGTTACATACGTGTATAAAATTTCAAAGCTTTAGGTTAAGTAGAACTGGTCGTAATTTCAATCGCTAACTTTGTCGGACCGAACAATGGAAATGTGATTAATTGGCCGCTAATCTGAATTTAATTAATTTTTAATTATTTTGAATAGCACATTTTGTAGAGTAAAGTCTATTGAACACCTCTGCTAATGCTCAAAACTCTAAATTAATTATAAATAGGAGAAATTTTGATTATAAAACTTCCCCCCCACTTTTTTTGATCGGCCGCCATTTTGTAATTAATTCACCTACAAAGATGAGACATATCAAATATTGCATTGTCACGGGAGTTACATACGTGAATAAAATTTCAAAGCTCTAAATTAACTAGAACTGGTCGTAATTTCAATCCGCAACTTTGTCGGCCCAAACAATGGAAATTGATTAATTGGCCGCCATTTTGAATTTTTTGAATTTTTAATAATTTTGAATAGCACATTTTTTAGAGTAAAGTCTATTTAACACCTCTGCCAATGCTCAAAACTCTAACTTAATTATAAATAGGAGAAATTTTGATTATAATATTTTACCCCCACTTTTTTTGATCGGCCGCCAATTGGAAATTAATTGACTTACAAAGATGAGACACATCAAATATTGCATTGTCACGGGAGTTACATACGTGTATAAAATTTCAAAGCTCTAGCTTAAGTAGAAGTGGTCGAAATTTCGATTTGCAAATTTGTCGGAAAAACAGGAAAGCAAGTTAATAAAAGCGTTGTAATAATAATAAAAAACTGAAAAAGTGCATCAATAAAGTACTAGTACTCTTTGGCCGATTTTGATTACATGCTTATTTTTCCGGTCCCGGGGGGTGTTTAACTTAAATATAAAATTTCAACCTCATAGCTCAATTTCTTCATGCTTAAAATTGAACACACACCCACACACACACCCACACACACACAGACAGACCATGTCGCGAAAACCACTTTTTTGGATTCAGGGGACCTCAAAACGTGGAGATCCATCAAAATCTCGACATCGAATGTTTGATATGAATCCAATACTTTCTCTCTATATATATATTACATATATACATAGGTAAGAGAAAGTAAAATCTATAAACTAGGGAAAATATTTATATTTTGTTACCATGGCAACCATTTCTCCTATCTTTTCTAAGAAGTACAAGAGTAAAGTGTGCTTCAAACAATTTTGAGGGCAAAACGAGAATATACATTTAAAAGAGTATCTCTTCCCTTGTATATTTTCAACAGGCGTCAGGCCGTGCAACGGGCCGGCCTGTTCTATTATTTCTCCTTCGCATAAAAAAACCCATTAATTGACAAATTCCGCCGACCCCGCACTGCGGGAATAATCAGGAGAAGAAAGAAAAAGATTGATCTGATCTATCTATTAAAATAGGGGGCTAGGGTTCGGCTTCTACATAGAAGATCCCTGTTCAAATTCTGGGCGTGCGGTATTTATTATTTATTTAATGTAAACAAATCCTCAAATAGGCACTGGATTGGAATATTGGATCCATCATCAGGCAACTCTACAAGGAAGGGGAGCTGCTGTGACATCCCGTTCTGTGGAAGGGGCGTAAAGAAGGTTCCCTCTCTGAGGGAGTTCCTTCTCAAAGTAGGACATCCTCCCTAACATAAATAGGAACCGGGTGGAACCAGAAATAAGGATTAGTTCGTTAGCTAGAAACGACATCAGAGGAGGCGTTAGAGATAAAAAATAATGTAACTTCACGGGGTGTCGGTAGATGGCTTCTGCCAGAGGCCGGTTGGGTTTGAGGTGTGTGTCTTCGTGCACGAAAGCACTTCGGGTAAATAAACTGGGATCCCGATAGGAATTTCAAATAATAATAATAATATTAATAATAATCTATTAAAATCATGTAGGATTATTTATTCATTTTTGCCACAATAAATAAATACATTATAATAAGAGCAATAATATCTTTTCATTTTAACTAGAAGCTGCTTCATTTAATAATAAATAAAAAGAAAAAGATTTAAATTCCGTTACCATGGCAACCATTTCTATCTTTCCTATGAAGAACAAGAGTAAAGTGGTCTTCAGAAGATTTCAACGGCAAAATGAGAATATACATTTTAAAGAGCATCTAAAAAATAATTGATTTACGAATTTTAAAAAAATCCTTGGAGGGAATTTTGAGAAAATCGAAAAAAACTGAAAAAGTACATCAGTAAAGTACTAGTACTTTTTGGCCGATTTTGTTCAAAAGCTTATTTTGAGATTCTTCAAAGGTACCTAAGTTAAATATAAAATTTCAATCCGGTAGCTCAATTCCTTCATGCTAAAAATCTGTCCACACACACACACACAGACCAATTTGCGGGACCCACTTTTTTTGGACTCAGGGGACCTCAAAACATGTATATCCATCAAAATCTCGACATCGAATTTTTGACATGATCGCAATACTTTCTCTCTCTATATATTTCATATATAGGGTACGAGAAAGTAAAAAACAATACTTTCTCTTTATATATTTCAATATAGGTAAGAGAAAGAAAAGATAATTTGAAGTCAAGCAAAAGACGTTGTCACGTTTAAAAGCCACCGGCTGTGAAGAAGACACAGCCAACACCTAATTTTATCGTACTTTTTCTATTTTTACAATTTTTTTGTCAAACATTCTTTAGTTGCAGAAGGATATTTGGCTCTGTATTCACTCACAATTGGATCAAATATTGTTTCTGCTCTTCTTGAGTAGTTAACCTATTAATATAATCTTGCGTTAATTGAACAGCTCTTTCGGCGACATCGTTTACTACCTGCAGATTATTAACAATTGCCAGCCCATTTAAATAATTATCATTGTTCATCCACGTATTAGCATTTGTTTCTAAAAAATCTCTGCTAATATTAAATCTATCAAAAAATTTTAATGAATTCGAATTAATGAAGAAATTTTCTAAATTTTTAACTTCATTATCAGTATTAATAATATAGCGTTTAAACGAATCAAACTCACTAAAATTTTTTTATTTCCTTATCCATCTGTATGAGTTGAATTGAGATATAAATGAGAATAATGATGGAAATTAAAAAAACGATAGTTTTAATTATGAATACAACTTAATCTTTGAATAACTTTTAAGGGGTTGAATTTATCGAACAAAGTATTCAGACTTTTTTTGTAGAGCTTTAAATTTCCTACAAAATATGTTATGACTAGAGCCCGGATTCCTATGCAATTGCATATTCTATTTGCTAATAGGTACGTCACTGAAAACCAATTTTCTATCCGAATCATGCCCCCTTGGAGCTAGGGTTCAAATTCTATATTGCATATTTTTGCATATTTGGCCAATATTGCATAAAGTTGCATATTTAAAGCTTTTTGGATATTTTAAATTTTTTTTCAGTAAAAGTTCCATTTTATTTTAATTTTTTAATTTTTTTTTTCTAAAAACAAAAAAAAAAAAAAATTAAACGAAAAAAAAAAAATTTAAATCCTTTTATTACATTGTAAAAAATAAATAACTATATATTTTTTATTCTTTATATCCTCTTTTAAGAAATAAATTTAATTTTGCTAGAATTTTCGTTGGATGAATATCAAGTCAGTTGTGTTCATAGTTCGAAGTCAAATTAATTAAAGAAAAAAAATGCCAAAACAGGGGTCCTCGTTTGCTTCAAAAATTTCGCAATGGATTGCTCCCTATGAAAAGGATAAAATATTTACGACTGAAGTTAATGTTGTTTTTTGCAATCCATGCGGAAAAAAAATTTCGAGCTATCGGAAGTCGCAAGTTGATCAACACGTCAAAATAGGTATGTCGTTTAATTAGGTTTTTATTTCTTTAATTACAAATCGAGCCTTATTTTGTAGACTTACATTTGGCCAGCGTCAAACGTAAAGATGTCAAAACTCAGCAACTCTTAACTTCTATGCGTGGTATAGCTGAACAAACAATATTTTTTGAAGATTTGTGTCATGCCATGGTGGCTTCTGGAATCCCACTTTGGAATTTGCAAAAGACCCCCTTCAAAGACTTTTTGGCCAAATACACAAATAACAAAATTCCCGACGAAAGCACGTTGAGAAAAAATTATCTACCCATTTGCTATAATAAGACTATAGAGAAAATTAAAAATGAGTTAGTTGATAATTATTTATATTTAATTGTAGATGAAACTACCGACCCTAGGGGTATCTACGTAGCTAATTTATTGGTTGGCGTTTTAAGCCCAAATGGTCCAAAAAATCCATTTTTGGTCTGTTCAAAACATCTTGAAAAAACTAATTATGAGACTATATGTCGATTTATTAATGATGGGCTAAAATTTATTTCAACAGGGTCGATTGAAAATAAAGTATTGCTATTTATTTCTGATGCAGCCCCCTATATGGTAAAGGCCGGACAATCATTAAAAATTTTTTACTTTAAAATGATACATGTGACATGCATCGCTCATGCCTGCAATCGCCTAGCGGAAAAAATAAGAGAAATTTTTCCTCATATAAATAAATTAATAAACAACGGCAAAAAAATGTTTTTAAAGGCCCCTTCAAGGGTTGATGTTTACAAAGAATTAATGCTTGGAAAACCGTTGCCTCCCCAACCAGTAATAACTCGCTGGGGTACGTGGCTTGCAGCAGCAGTTTTCTATGCAGAAAATTTTCTTGAATTCAAGAGTGTGGTTCTTAAAATTGCAGAAGTGGACGATGCTCTCTGTGTCCAAAAAGTACATGAATTGCTTAAAACCACCAATACTGGCAAAGATCTGGCATTCATTTATGCCAATTGTAAATTTCTTTTAAAAATTATTGAAGATTTAGAAAGGCGTGGGATAGCATTGAGCGAAAATAATTTGAAAACCCATGTAAATCAAATACCCGGGGAAAAAGGAAATTTGTTGAAAAATAAATTAAAACATATCCTAGAAAAAAATCCTGGACTAGCGGATTTATGTAAAATCAATAAAATACTTCAAGGAGATGAAGTTGATGTGATGGAGGAAATCGAACCTATTGCACTAAGTTCATTTAAATATGCCCCTATCACATGTGGAACGATCATTTTCAAAATATAAAACTTTATTAAGCGATAAACGCTATAATTTTAAAGAAGTTAATTTTGAAATGCTTTTAGTTGTAAATTACAATGCAAATTAAAAGCAATGATCTTGATCTCCTCATGAAAGCCGAAAGCAATTAAAGAAAAATTATTCTCTTTTTTCGCTTTATTTAATACAATTGTCGACGTTTCGGCCAATTTTTCCGGCCTTCATCAGGACAATTGTTGTTGACTCGAGATTAGAGGGGCTCTTGGCAACTCCTGACATAACTTGGTGCGAACAGCATTAGGGCAAATGTTATGTTTGCCAAGAGCCCCTCTAAGCTCGAGTCAATAACATTTGTCTTGATGAAGCCCGGAAAAATCGACCGAAACGTCGACAATTGTATTAAATAAAGCGAAAAAAGAGAAATAATTTTTCTTTAATTGCTTCCGGCTCCCCTTACTCTCCTCATTGTTAATTTTAATTATACGTTCAGTTACAAATTAAAAGTTAGTTTCTCAGAAATATTACGTTTTTTTTTTATAAAGTGTTTATTTTGTTAAATAATATTTAGTATATATTTTATAGAAAACTATTTTGTTAAATAAATTAACACATTTGACTGTACTGATATTACTGTTTTTTTTTTTTTGTTTTTTTTTGTTTTTTTAATTAAATTTAGTTTTTATTGCGAGACCAATTTTTTTTTTTTTTTAATCATTTCCTTCCAAAAATAAAACACCATTAGTTTTACATCAGTAGAAATCATGATTTACCTTTAATTGGAAGCCATTTACTCAATATTTTTGCCATAAATATATTGCATATTTGGCTGCATATTTTAATACTTTTACTGCATATTATATGGCATATTTAGCGGTTTTTGCTGCATAAAAATCCGGTCTCTAGTTATGACGGTATTTTTAGGTAGGCCTATATTTGTTTCAGTGGAATAAAATAAACTGCAAAAAGTGCAAAAATCCCATGTTATTTAAATGGGAAATGGATTATGATTTAATATCACGGTTTAATATCAATATTAAGGGTTGATATGGGTGTGATATTTTTTTAGGTCAAAACCTAAAAATTTAGAGGGCGTTTGCAGCATGAAACGTAATTTGGGAAATAACGGACACCCTAATGTGTATAATTGTAAGTAAAACCAACACAACCAACTTGTAAAATATATTATAATAATAGAATGTAAAATTTAGTTAATATCTATATACAATTTTGAAGCCCAATAACTGAAGATGGCCAAATAAATTAAGGCCGAAACGTTTTATTCTGGGAGTTTTATTGAACCTGGATCATTCCAATTTGGCTGATATCTCCATTCCTCCATTATAATCGCATCACAGCCACAGCCTCAAAAAGCAGAAATAGCAGAATTCGAGAAGAGTCAAGCAAGGTATTTTAAGATGATAGCGGGATTGGATCGGGACACCCCAGAATATCTCTGAAAAATGGAAATGGGAAGAAGCAGTATAAAAATGAAAAATTTAACAAGGCGTGGAGAGTTCTTGCTGCGCATATAGAAATTAGAGGAGAGCCGGTGGCCAAAGATAATCCTAAGAAATCTTTTGAAAAAAGATATCAATTTGATTTCTTGGCTAAAACCTTCTTTAGATAAAAATCTAAAATCATTGTTTCAGTGTTTTTTGAAAATCGACCCCTAAGTATCGCCAATTTAGGGTAAAATTTTGACTTTACATTAATTTCTAAACCAAAAAAGATATCAATTTGGTTTCTTCGCTAAAAACTTCCTTAGATGAAAATCTAAAATCATTGTTTCAGGGTTTTTTGTAATTTGGCCCCTAAGTACCCCAAATCGCCAATTTAGGGCGAAATTTTGATTTTACATTAATTTCTAATCCGGAAGAGATATCAATTTGCTTTTTTCGCTAAATCGTTCCTTAGATAAAAATCTAAAATCGTTGTTTCAGGGTTTTTTTGAAATTTGACAGCCCCCCCCCCCCTCCTTTTTAATTCTTCTATTTCTTCAAATATGAACATGCTTTTTTGGATTTAAAATTCTTGAATAAATATCTGCCAAGGGGTTTAAAGTTTTTTGTCTAATCCCCCCCCCCTCCGAATTTTTAATTCTTCTATTTCTTCAAATATAAACATTCTTGAATTAATGACCCCTAACTTCCCATTTTGGGGAAATTTTGAATTCTTCAATTTCCTTAAATATCAACTTGATTTTTTGGATTTAATATTTTTGAATAAACGAAGACATGAAGTAAATTATGATCGTAGTGCCTTTTTTAAAGTTTTGAGATAAAGATGTTTTTTCCTCGAGAATAACTTTTTTCAATCATAGTTACTTCATATTAAAAAGAATTACATTTAAATTTATATTTAAATTAAGCTAAAATACAAATCTACAACTGATATTTTTATTAAATCTCATTCCATTTTAGAATTTTTTTAGTTTTTACATATTAAAATCAAATAAATGCCAAGTGACGTAACGAGGGCATGAAGCGCCTGTGGCGAGTGTCTAACTTCAGTGGCGTCATTTCGACTTTTTCTTGGGGAGGGGGGCAAACATTTTTTACTTTCTCTTACATATATGTAATATACATATATATATATATGTTCTGGAAGGTTTCCGCGACCGGATGTATGCAAAGATAAGTTTTCTCGGGTTAAGTCGCGTGGGGTGCTGAGATTTACTCGACGTTTCGGCAGTTGCTCTCGGCCTGGGGAGTAGGCAGGAAATTTTTGATGGGGGGGGTTTAGGATTATTTCTCCTCCCCCCACCCCGACTAATAGGGCAGTATAAGGCGTCTAATGAAATATATGACTAGCCCCCCCTGGACCCCCCCTCGAGGTGGCTCGGGCCCGCCCTTTCATAATTAAGTGCCGCAATTATTCAATCAACTCGTTTCAGGCAATAAAAAAATCAACTCTCTTAATTTTATGTATATTCGCCTAAAATACCGCGGTGTCCCTCTATCTGTTTCTCTAGACCAGAGTCCCATCTCAGATCCTTTTAAGAAAAAAAATAAAAAATTTATTTATATAATAATTTTTATTATTTTTCATTTGCGAGATTTAATCAATTTTATGCGGCTTTAATTTTTTATAAAGCATAACAAAAATCAATTCTTTTCAATTGAAAAATTCTGAATTTTCTCGAATTTTTTGCGTTTTATTTAATTTTTTTTTTTTTTTTTTTTTTTTTTTTTAAGCTAGAGAAAATTATTATATTTTACTTTCTCTTACCCTATATATGAAATATATAAAGAGAAAAAGTATTTTGTATTATAGAGCTTAAATATCTAGTCATGGCTTGGGTCCAATGGGGGGTTTGAACCCCCAAATCCCCCCCCCCCCGTGGCTACGCCTATGCACCAAACACACCACCAATACACCGACTTGGGGAGTAGGCAGATTGAGGCCCCGTAGTCAACCTAAACCGAACACAATTACACACAACAAACCTTCCTCCAGCTCTCAGAGACCAATCCACGCCTCTGAGTCATCCAACAAATTGACCTGGGGACCAGGAAGACTGCGACCCCGTAAACAACCCACCTCCACCATTACCTCCTACCTCCTAACTTCCTTCTCTCTTGAAAATGGCTCCAAAAGGAGAGCCGAAACGTCGAGTAAATCTCAGCACCCCACGCGACTTAACTCGAGAAAACTTATCTTTGCATATATATATATATATATATATATAGTAGACGCAAAGTTTTGGATTCATGTCAAAAATTCGATGTCTAGATTTTGATGGATCTTCACGTTTTGAGTTCCCCTAAATCCAAAAAAGTGGTTTTCGCGACCTGGTCTGTCTCTGTGTGTGTGTGTGTGTACCCAATTTAAAGCATGAAGGAATTGAGCTAGAAGGTTGAAATTTTATATCTAAATTAGGCACGCCCCTAGCTTTTAATCAAAATCGGCCAAAAAGTACTAGTAGCCTACTTTACTGATGTAGTTTTTCAGTTTTTTTCGATTTTCTCAAAATTTGCTCCAACGATTTTGATTAAAATACAAAAATCAATTATTTATTAGATCATTTTACCATTGAAATCTTCTGAAGACCACTTTACTCTTGTACTCCATAGGAAAGATAGGAGAAATGGTTGCCATGGTAACAAAATATATAAATATTTTCCCATACTTATAAATTTTACATCTTGAATTCTAATATATCGGCGGAAACTGAATACAATTACAAGAAAAAAATCTGGTGTGACAAGCACAGAACACAAATTTAGATTACCGAAGGTAAGAGAAAGTTGTGTGCTGTGCAAAAGTCACACCAGATTTTTTCTTGAAATTTCCAAAAAATTAATTTGTAAAAAAATATGTTTGTAGTAACAAATTAGAGTTTATTTATCATCATTTTTGATATTTTAATTAGAATGAGATAAAAAAAGTTGAGAAAAATTGAGAAGAACGTTTTTTTGTTTTTTATTCTTTTTACAACTTGGCGGACCCCTTTTTGTTTTAATAAGCTAAATATATAAACTATATTAATATAAAAAAAGTATTGTATATTATATTATTCGGGATATAAAATAAAAAGAAAAATTACAAAAAAAAAAATATTTATTTAACAAAAAGTAAAAAGGAATTGGATGCTATATTGTGTGGGCATGTGAATAATTTTGGGATTTAAAATCGCCTATTTGGCAATTCTAGATCCGGGCCAAAATGCCCTAAAACAAATGAAGCTCCTTAGAAAGCAAGGATCGGGATAATTTAATTAAATTCCCTTAAGTGGGAATAAATGATGATAGATTTTTTCGTATTTAAATAAAAAATAAATAACAAAACAAATTAACAATACCTGGCTGCCTAAAGCAACCTAAAAAAAAATACAAAAAAATAAAACTTAAAATTACAATTAAATCTATCAAAATAGATGTTCACAAACAATTGCAGTATATCACGGGGTGGTGGGCAGTGTTGCCGATCCAACAATGGATCCAAATCAACACTGCACGTTTCCAAAAACTCCCACACCCACGTGGTCTACTGATAATTATCTCTACAAGATAATCGGATAAAATAAAGTCTCTAAAGATCTTGAGGTGGTGTACGGCTTGCCGATCCTCCTATGGGTCCAAATCAAACCGCGAACGCCTCCAAAGGCTCACCATCCTGGGGGATCTACCGATAATTATCTGAGATAATGAATAATTTACATGCCAGTTGGTTTCTTCAAAAATTGATTCCCTAAAGAAATCGGTTCTAAAACATGATGGAATCAGTGGTTGATTCCACCATTAAAAAACATGTGGCCTCTCCAAAGAGGCCAGTCCAAAGCCATATGGTCCTAAAGACCCGGCGCCGTTCAAAACAAAAAATCTGGTGTGACTGGCGCACAGCACACAACTTTCTCTCACCCTTCGGTAAGAGAAAGTTGTGCACCGTGCTGGTCACACCAGATTTTTTGTGTCGAGATATATTTAGTTTCAGATAGCACCTTAGTTTCAAACTTGCATTTTAAATGTTGACTGCTTCAAATAAACTATGGTTATTTTTCAAAATTTTAATCTCATATTTGGACATTTTATACACAATATAGATTCGTAAATAAATACAAAATTTCATAAGAATTGGAAAAAAAAATTTTAAATGCCTAAAAAGTTCCAAAGGGGACCCCCTTTTGAATCGAAATTAACATACAAATCCCTATAGGAAATTAACATTGTTCCTATGCGAAGATAAGGTGGAAAGGGAATTTTAAAAAGAGTAGAGAGAGACGATAATGTTTGCAAGTGAGAGAGAGACATATATGTTTTCTTTGATACAATTAAAGACACAAATAAAATAAAAATAAATGGGAATTTAAATAATAATTGATTTTTTAATCTAATAAAAAGAAAAAGATTTAAATTCGGTTACCATGGCAACCAGTTCTATCTTTCCTATGAAGAACAAGAGTAAAGTGGTCTTCAGAAGATTTCAACGGCAAAATGAGAATATACATTTTAAAGAGCATCTAAAAAATAGTTCATTTATGAATTTTAAAAAAAATCCTTGGAGGGAATTTTGAGAAAATCGAAAAAAACTGAAAAAGTACATCAGTAAAGTACTAGTACTTTTTGGCCGATTTTGTTCAAAAGCTTATTTTGAGATTCTTCAAAGGTACCTAAGTTAAATATAAAATTTCAATCCGGTAGCTCAACTCCTTCATGCTAAAAATCTGTCCACACACACACACACACACACACACAGACACACACACACACACACACACACACAGACCAATTTGCGGGACCCACTTTTTTGGACTCAGGGGACCTCAAAACATGTATATCCATCAAAATCTCGACATCGAATTTTTGACATGATCGCAATACTTTCTCTCTATATATTTCATATATAGGGTACGAGAAAGTAAAAGGCGAATGGGCGAGAAACCCCTGAGGCGCCGAGAGGGAGGCAAAGCGCAGTCAAGATAAAGAGATAAGCCATTCCGACCTAGGTAGGCGCGGCTGGCACTCTTTACCTTGGATGAACTAAATTTGGGGCGGGAAGCGTGAAAAGCATGTTATATTTTCTGGGCATTTATGACATTTATGATTTGGTTCTTTTCTTTCTTTGACTTCCTCTTGTGGGGTGGCACACAACTTTCTCTTACCTTCGGTAATCGAATGTTGTGTTCTGTGCTTGTCACCAGTGGCGGCTCGCTAGGGTAGGCAAGGTAGGCGACGCCTACCTTATAAATATACAGATGAAAAATATTTATCAATTTTATTATATTTATTAAGTTTAAAAATATTTAGTTTCATAAAATAATTACTATATTTATTAATTTATATGATTTTGCAAAAAAAAAAAATTTGAAACACTTCAGAACCTCGTATTTATAAAGTAAAGGCGATATTTTTCTTTGCCTATTTACTGCCTGTACTCCACACTCCGCTGCCCACATTTCTAGACAGTCGCGCATGCGCACAGCAGTGATAGCTAGCGCTATAAGTCGAACGGTTTGGCGATGAACTAAGTAGCCTATGCCAAGCCGATGACAAGTGTTACCGTAAAGCGCAATTTCTCATGAAGATTTATTAGTTCAAATTTCGAAACAAAATAACTTCAGAGATCAAATTATTGAATTATTTTCTAAATTAAAAGATAGGCGAATAGATTTAATTTACAAAAATAAATAAATACGCCTTTTTTCTTTCTTTTTTTCTATTTTTCGTAAGTAATATGTATATGGGCATTCCACGCCAACTCGACCACTTTTGAACCCGACCATTTTTGATTTGGCTGAAACTTTGTCATCTTTTTGTACCCTATTGAAAACGTGTTTGAGAATTTTTTCAGATTTTACGACCCAGCCAAAAAAAAGTTATAGCATTTTCAAAAAACATCGATTTTTTTTTTGAATAACCTTAAAACTGTCAAAAATTAACTTATCGGGACGTTTTTTTTGAAATTTTTGTCTTTAAATGTACTTTTCAGAAAAAAATATGACAAAATTTTACAGATTCATCTTGAACGTTTTTTTGACATTTTCAGAAAAAAACAAAAATTTCGGGATGAATGACACTTTTTTTAATTTTTTTTTTTTATAAAAAACTTTGATTTTTTCTACAAATGCTCTGAAAATTTCAGAGTGGGATTATTTCGCGTTCTATTTTTTTTTTATTTTTGAAAAAAAAAAATTTTTTCTCCGCTTATTTATCATGATGGTGCTCTTAAATTATTCCAGGTCTGTCCGAGATTCTAGAAAATCGAAGGAAAATAATAATAATAATAGTTAGGGGTGATGAAAATCGAGAAAATTCCATTTATCCTGAAAAAATTAGAAATTAGTTGTGTATTCAACTACTGAAGTATTTCAAGCGTCAGGTAAAAGCTTAGAAACATGGGCGTAACTAGGGGGGTGCCAGGGGGCCTGGCCCTCCCCAGAAAGCTTCTTGCCCCAAGAAAAATTGAGAAAATATGGGGCTTTCCAGGCCCACCGGAAGATGGCTGGTCCCATGGCCCCCCTTTAATTTTTCTTGGGTCAAGGAGCTTTCTGTGGAGGACCAGGCCCCCTGGCACCCCTAGTTACGCCTAGTTCGGGTTCAAAAGTGGTCGAGTTGGCGTGGAATGCCCCATATATATATATATTGTTATTTATTATTAATTGCTGAAAAGGAATCTCTTATATTTAAAGTTGTGAGGGGTAAACAAAGCAAAGTCGAGATTTTTCAGATTAATATGTTTTTTTTTTAATTTATTCAAAAAAAGAAATATTTTTTTTATGTTTTTAATTATTAAGAGTATCAGCTTCTTTGATATATATAGATAATGATTTAGTTTAATTATACTAATTAAGATTAGGTGTAATTAAAATTATTGATTGTTCAAAGTTTCAATTTTTATGTTCATTTTAATATTTTATATTTTTAATATTTTTTACCAAGCTTGGATTTTTTTTTTTTATAATTGAATATATTTTTTATTTTTTATAAAAACAAAAGCTAGCTTTTTTAATAAGCACTGCACTGAGGGGAAAGGGAACCGATGAAAATCTTATCTTTGATGTGGCTCCCACGAAGATATTTGCTGCTACCGGTGATGTTTCAAGTCAGCCAGCGGAGATGTGACCAATGGTCGTTGATACTGTGATTCTTCTTTGAAGATATGAATTTCGGTGGTTTTTTAACACATCACAAAATATATAATTTGTTGTAGTTGATTGAGAGCAAATTAAACGTGTAATTAATTGATGAGAAATTGGGGTTAATAATAAAGGGTTGGAGAGAGAGTGTAAATTCCAAGACTTGTCAAGTCCCTCCGGCATCTAGGATCTCAATGTCGCTTCACCCTTTGTCTCTTTGTCGGCGCGCGCACCCTTTCGCGTCATCGTCGCCGCACAAAATTTTCAATTTAATAAATTTTATAATTTATTTAAAATAAACCACAATAATTTTATAAAAAAAATATCAACTTTGATTTTAATCAAATCAATCAGCCTAATACAAATTCACAATATTAATATTTAAACATTCTCATAAAATTTATTTATAAATTTTAAAATTAATTAATTAAAGGTGGCTAATCCGCCTATAGGGTAACAAATATATATATATATATATATATATGTCGCCTACCCAGTTGTCTCGGTCACGAGCCGCCACTGCTTGTCACACCAGATTTTTCGTGTCAACATGTATTTAGTTTCCGCCGATACAATATATTAGAATTCAAGATGTAAAATTTATAAGTATAGGAAAATATTTATATTTTGTTCCCATGGCCAGGGCCGGTTTTAAATTTGTGCAGCCCAGGGGCACTGAAGAAAATGCCGCCCTATGGCTAAAATTTTATTTTAATAGTTTTCATATCTTATTTTTTAAGAAGTAGTATAAATAATAAATTGCAGAAAATTTATTATATAACTGTTATTATATCTAATAAAAAATTATTATTAAAAAAAAAAATATCAATCAATGATGTTAATGACGAGAAGGGACCCTCCTAATTAAATTTTGAAAGCACACAATTGATTTTACAATCAATTGTGCACTACGGAGACATTGTTGAGCACCGAAAATTGGGGGTGTGTTGAGGCACAGCTCAGTACTCAACACTAGGTATAGCCTCGATGAGTTCTCTCTAACTGGATTTAAAAAAAAACGAAATATGTGTTGCTGAAAGATAAAATATGAGAACAGGATAATGACTGTCAGGATCACAAAACCTATTGATTTGGGAATCCGACAAATAAGATCTTTAAAAAAAAAAAACAAAGATTAATTTCTGATGTTAACGCAAAAGAAACTGCAACAATTTATTATTTGATCGAACGGTAGCAAATTATTTTAAATACCAGCTGATCTTTTATGAATTTTTGGATAAACTTCATTTATTTATTTATTTATTTATTTATACTCAAATTACAGGAGTTACCCCATTTAGCATTTGAGAAGAACAATTAACAATGAAATTAGAAAAACAAAATAGACATTACAATAAAAATTTAATAAAATTCTGAGAGGAGTTTATAAAATATAAAACAATACAAAATAAATAAAATACATAAGAGGACCAATCAGAGGGAAACCAGTAGCTTTTTAAAATCGTTTTTTCCAATTCAAACCACATCAATTCCCCTCTGATTGGCCTCTGCTACATTTCTGAAGATGGGAGATCTTTCCCTATATTGAGTCAAACACCTGAGGGAGCAAATATTTGTGTCTCCTATCAAAGGCCTGCACAGAAAGTCTAATCCTCTCAAGCAACATTGGACAGTCCAATCCATTATTCACAATATTGTATATAAGTTTTAGGCCATGTTGCCTCCTCCTACTTTACAGGGATCTCACCTCGAAAAGCCCCAAGAGCTCAGGGTAAGGGATATGAGAAGCGTAGAAGCCGGTACTTTTGTAAAAAAGATATCTCAAAAATTTCTTCTGCACCGACTCCACGTTCTCCATTTGCACTCTAGTAACCGGGTCCCAGACAACAGAAGGGTATTCGAGACGAGATCTTACAAGTGACATGTACAATGATTTTATGGTTTTTAAATCATTGAAATGTTTGGAGTTTCTAATTATAAATCCTAGCATTTTATAGGCTTTATTCACAATACTAGCTATATGTGGAGAGAAAGTTAGCCCTTCATTCAATAACACACTAAGATCCTCAACGATCTTACTTATCTTTAGTGGCTCGTTACTTAAGTTATATTGACAAATAGAGGTAGACTTCTTTCGTGTAAAGGTTATTGAGTGACATTTTTGGGAATTCAAATTTACACCATTAATATTACACCATTCATTTAAATTATTAATATCCTGTTGCAATTTCACATGATCCTCACCATCTCCGATTTCTCTAAAAATTTTCAGATCATCGGCATACATAAGGAAATCATTCTTTATCACATGTCCAATGTCATTGATGTATATAAGGAACAATAAAGGTCCCAAATTCGAGCCCTGGGGCACACCAGACCTAACGAGATACTCCCTCGATTGAGCATTTTTATAGCAGACATATTGCTTTCTATCTGTAAGATAACTAGTAAATAATTTTCTAGACTTCCGGAAAGACCATATCGATCAAGTTTTAATGTTAGAATGCCATGATTCACTGTATCAAATGCTTTTGAAATATCAGTGTATATGACATCTATCTGTTTACCCCTTTCCATTGAATCTAATAGATATTCAATATAAACTATTAGGTTGGTATTTATTGATCTTTTAGGCCAAAAACCATGCTGATGATCAGATATGAATTGAGACATGTAAAACATGACTCTTCCATACAAGGGCGGATACAAGGGGGGGGGGGGGGGTAAAGGGGGTAATTACCTCCCCCCCCCCGAGATTCGAAAAAAATACCTTTTTTCGCAAAAAAATTTATTTTTAATGTAAAATTTTTAAAATTATTACTTAAAAATTTGATGTGTATTTATTTTCTGGCAAACAAGTACAGAATGCGCCTTTAAATTACCGATAAAAAGAAAAAATAGTGTGCTGTGCGACGAGTCACACCAGATTACCCCCCCGAGAAACACCTCTGGATCCGCCCTTGCTTCCATACAATATTTGCAGATTTTAGCAGCAGCAGATAGTATGGAAATTGGCCTGTAGTTATTGATCATTTGGGGTTTTCCTTTTTAAAATACGGGTGTGACCCGAGTGGTCTTCCATTCATCCGGAAAAGTTCCAGATCTTAAACTTAAATTAAAAATATAATACAGTGGTTCCACCAACAGATGGGCACAGCCCTTTAGTATATAGGGAGGGATCAGCGGCGTAACCAGCCTTTGAAGGCGGGGGGGGCGAAGCTTAACTAGGGCGCCGATTTTCCAGGGGGCTCCGCCCCCTGGACCCCCTTGCTCGCCTTCGGCGAGCAATTGCCCGCCTTCGGCGGGCAAATTTCTTGCATCATGTAATTTCCTCAGCGAATTTGTGAAACAAATGAATTTGTTTATATTTACATCAGTAGCGTAGCCAGGATTTCTGCTTGGGGGGGGCCAAAAATTTTTGAACCCCCCTCCCCCCCCCCTCTTCTCCAAGAAACTTAAAGTGGAGAAATTTTTTTTAGATAATATAAAATTATAAATAAAAAACAAATAAAAAAAATTTTTTTTTTCTTGAAATAAAAAATAATTTTAATACAAAATTCGTAAATATTAGAGTTTTTTTCAATTATTTATAAGTTTTTTTTTAGATTTTAGAATTTAGGAGAGTTAATAAAATAATTATTAAAAAAAAAAAAAAAAACATTAGGGAAAACAATAGGTATTTTTTTGTTTTGGAGAAGCCTTTGGGGGGGCCCGGCCCCCGGGCCCCCCCTGAATACGCCACTGATTTACATGTTTTTTAATGACACCTGTATGATTTTGTTTTGATTTTTCTTTGCTTTTACGAAAAATGTCGTTTTCTTCTGTGATTATTTCAAAAACTATTCAGTTTTCGGGAAAATATCAAAGAATAAAAACTTTTTAAAATTGAGTATTTTATCATAATATTACAAAGAAATTGAAAATTTCGAAATTTCTGAAAAAACTTATTAGGTAAAGTACTAATTCCAAGAAACGTATTTACTCCAAAAGTTGATAGAAGTCTACAATTTTAGTGTAAGGAGCATATACCAAATTTCATCCATCGAGCTGCTTTGGTTTTTAAGCAATCGTGTTCACACACACACCCAGACGTAATTCCAAAAGAATATACGAGATAGTCTCGGGGAATTCATTCCCCATATTTTTTTTAACACACACTTTTTTCCCATTCACACTCACACACACATGCACACAGTCTTTTCGGCAACTTAGGCCATATAAGACTTTGACTTTTGGTATCCAAATGGCTTAAATAAAATCATCGGACTGCCTGGGATCCGAACCCCCGATTAGAGCCCTGCACGGGTACGGGTTGGCTCGTAGGCCCGTTACCCGCCCGGCCCGCGGACCGGGTCGGGCGAACTTTGGAGGCCATGAAAAAATTACGGGCGGGTACGGGCGGGTAGCAAGTCTAAATAAACGGGTTCGGGCGGACGGGCATGCAAATGAGATTTTATTTAAAAATTGCTAGAATGGTAAAAGCCCTTTCATTTTGAGAAAATCGAAAAAAACTGAAAAACTACGTCAGTAAAATACTAGTACTTTTTGGCCGATTTTGATTAAAAGCTTATTTTCATGGTCCCGAAGGGTGTTTAACTTAAATATAACATTTCAGTCTCAAAGCTAGGGCTGGACGGTAAACCGGTTTACCGGTAAAAACCGGTAAAAATTTTTTACCGAAAACGCGGTAATGAACCTCTAATTCGATAAAAACCGGTTTTTTTTTCGAAAGTCGGTAAAAACCTATTTTCCGGGCGGTAAAAAATTTTGGTTCCGCGGGGAAAAAAATGTTTCGGCAAAAAATTGGCTCTCTAAAAAAAAGGAAAAATATTTTTCCGGCCGGGGAAAAATTTTGGTCCTGCGGGAGAAAAAAAAATGTTTCGGCAAAAAATTGGCATTCCGCGGGAAAAAAAAATGTTTCGGCAAAAATTGGCTCTCTAAAAAAAAAGGTAAAATATTTTTCCGGCCGGGGAAAAATTTTGGTCCTGCGGGAGAAAAAAAAATGTTTCGGCAAAAATTGGCTCTCTAAAAAAAGGTAAAATATTTTTCCGGCCGGGGAAAAATTTTGGTTCTACGGGGAAAAAAAATGTTTCGGCAAAAAATTGGCTCTCTAAAAAAAAGGTAAAATATTTTTTTCGGCCTGGGAAAAATTTTGGTTCCGCAAAAAAAAAAATGTTCCGCGGCGGCAAACTTTGGTTCCGCGGGCGGTAAAAAATTTTTACCGACTTTCGAGAAAAACCGGTTTTTTTTCATTATCGAGGTCGGTAATGAAAATCCATTACCGTCCAGCCCTACTCATAGCTAAATTCATTCATTAGACCAGGCGCTGGAGGTAGTTGAGTATGCAAAATCTGAGGACCGAATTCTGACAATGGATTTGGGCTAAGAATAGCTCCCAGAATAAGGATCCGGATCTTGCCGGGCCAATTTTTGGTCCAATTTTTTTTTCCCCAACCCCTCTTATTTCCATAGGAAATCAATGGAATGCATGCTAAGATGATGTGAAAATTTGCAATTATGGTCAAATTCGAGTACTTAAAACCTCAAAGAATGAAAAACTGTCTTGTCAGCAACTGAGGAGATCCTCTATAGTCCCCTGAGAAGTACTATCTTGCCAACAGTTGTGGTGGTCCCCTCTAACCCCTTCACCTCTTTTCTCTCTCTCTCTCTTTTATAAATTTAAATATACGGCCTTAACATCACGCCAAATTGTGGGGACCGGCAATTATGTTCATAATCCCATTAATGAAAAGTACTATCTTGCCGCCAACTGCGGTGGTCCCCTCTAACCCCTTCACCTCTTTTCTCTCTCTCTGGTATAAATTTAAATATACGGCCTAAACACCACGCCAAATTGTGGGGACCGGCAATTATGTTCATAGTCCACTACCTGGTACCCCAATCAATGAAAAATACTATCGTGCCGCCAACTGCGGTGGTCCCCTCTAACCCCTTCATCTCTTTTCTCTCCCTTTATTATAAATACACCAGTAGATTATGAGCATAATTGCCGGTCCCCACAATTTGGCGTGATGTAAAGGCCGTATATTTAAATTTATAACAGAGAGAGAGAAAAGAGATGAAGGGGTTAGAGGGGACCACCACAACTGGTGGCAAGATAGTATTTTTCATTGATTGGGGTACCAGGTAGTAGAGTATGAACATAATTGCCGGTCCCCACAATTTGGCGTGGTGTTTAGGCCGTATATTTAAATTTATAAAAGAGAGAGAGAGAGAGAAAAGAGGTGAAGGGGTTAGAGGGGACCACCGCAGCTGGCGGCAAGATAGTATTTTTCATTGATTGGGGTACCAGGTAGTGGATTATGAACATAATTGCCGGTCCCCACTATTTGGCGTGGTGTTTAGGCCGTATATTTAAATTTATAACAGAGAGAGAGAAAAGAGGTGAAGGGGTTAGAGTGGACCACTACGACTGGTGGCAAGATAGTATTTTTCATTGATTGGGATACCAGGTAGTGGATTATGAACATAATTGCCGGCCCCCACTATTTGGCGTGGTGTTTAGGCCGTATATTTAAATTTATAACAGAGAGAGAGAAAAGAGGTGAAGGGGTTAGGGGGGACCACCACAACTGGTGGCAAGATAGTATTTTTCATTGATTGGGGTACCAGGTAGTGGATTATGAACATAATTGCCGGTCCCCACTATTTGGCGTGGTGTTTAGGCCGTATATTTAAATTTATAACAGAGAGAGAGAGAAAAGAGGTGAAGGGGTTAGAGGAAACCTCCACAACTGGTGGCAAGATAGTACTTCTCAGGGGACTATAGAGGATCCCCTCAGTTGCTGACAAGACAGTTTTTTCATTGTTTGAGGTTTTAAGTACTCAAATTTGACCATAATTTCAAATTTTCACATCATCTTAGCATGCATTCCATTGATTTCCTATGGAAATAAGAGGGGTGGGGATTAAAAAAAAATTGGATCAAAAGTTGGCCCGGCAAGATCCGGATCCTTATTCTAGGAGCTATTCTTAGCCCAAATCCATTGTCAGAATTTGGTCCTCAGATTTTGCATACTCAACTACCTCCAGCGCCCGCTCTACATGCTTAAAAAAATTTTCAAAAAATTAAATATTAAGGCTTATACGAATCCTGAGTAAATCTCCACAGCCATAAAACATCAAATTAAGGCTTATATATTGCAAAATAAAAAAAATTTTAAAAATTATAAAGCCTCTATACTTATACGTTATTTATTATTTTTGGAATTAAATTCATTTAAAATAGTAGAATTCAAGTTGTAATATAATTTTAAAAGAAAACAATCAATTTTTTAAGATAATCGATGAAAAGAATTTGATAAAATCACATTCGCTGGGCTATATCTTAGATGCTGTATGGCGCCTATGCCGGTTTCGGGGGGCGCCAAGGGCTCGATGCGCGTGTGGCGGGGGGCTCCCCCCTCCCCCCTCCCCCCTGGTTACGCCACTGGAAGGGATCCCATCAGGTCCAGGCGCCCGCTTAGGTTTTAATATTGTTATCGCTTTTAAGATCTCTTGAAAACTTGAACATGGTCTTAAATATGGAAATTTGTCAATACCAGGGTCAAACGTACTATTAAAGACTGATGAGAAATAATCAGCAAACGCGTCCGCAACTCTCTTAGGATCAGATGTTTCTTGGCCTTCAATCAAAAATGTATTACTTAAAGCCGCAGATTTCCTCCTATTATTGACAAATTTCCAAAATGCTCCAGGGTTAACATCAATTTCTCCTTCAATATTTTGTACATAATCATGATAGAATTTTTTGTTTAAAAAGTTTATTTCTTTTCTTAATCTATTAAACATAAATTTATCTGACATTTTACCAAATTTTATGAGTTTCCATCTATATTTTGTCTTTAATTTAATTTTTTGTTTTATCTCTCTACTAAACCAAAATGGAAGTTTTCTAATTTTTGAAGAAAAATATTTTTTCGGTACACATACATCAAGTACAGAAATTAAGGATTTGTAGAAGTAATCGACAGAATTATTTACATCATTAGAATTTTTCACAAATCCCAATTAGTCAAGAATAAAAGGCGATAAAGTATGTGAAAATTTGCATTTTTAAAGTCATAATATTCTTTCCGTATTGGAGTATGATTTACACTCTCCTTTTGTTTACTACTAATATTATCAGAGAATATTTGCAGTGGAGGATGTAGAATGTCTATTTTTGATAAAATTCGATCAGCTTGTCTTACCCATATATCATCTATATTTGTTACGACAAGATCTAAGGTTCTGTTTAAATTATTTACAATATTATTCTTTAGACTAAGCCCATTATAATTAATGAAGTTATCTAATTTCTTACACATTTCACTTTGTGAATTTATAGTACAACCGGAAATAGGCAGATTAAAATCTCTTATAATAATTATTTTAGATTGGCAATCAAAGTCATAATTTTCAAATTTCATATAAAAATCAGTGTAATCACATTTAGCAGCATCGGGAGGTAAGGATATAACACAGAGAAAGATTTTGAATCCCTTATTTGGGTCCTTCAATTGGATCCAGATACAATCTTTGATTTCCAGCTCCAAAATATCCTGCGTATAAAGACCCACTAGTCTAGAATTGATGCCAATTAATACACCACCACCCCTTTTTTGTTTGTAATTTCAAAACTTCTATCTTTCCTGTATATTAAGTAATCTTCAGGAAAAATCTCAGAATTCAAAATACTATCGGAGAGCCATGTCTCTGTTAGGCATACAATCTCTGGTGTACATACACTGTAAAAAAAAATTTTAATTTTAGTATGTTTTAGTATAGTAAATTTACAAATTTTCCTTGTAAATGAAAACTACCATACATTTGTATACTAAATTTACAAATATATGCATTCAAAAAATTTTTACAACCAAAAAACATTTTAAAATTACAATTCTCTTGGAAAATTAGAGTAAATATTGTAATTTTACCATACGATTTCTAATTTTACAATACAACGGTATTGTAATTTTAGAACACGGTTTGTAATTTTAGAAAAGGGTTTGTAATTTTACAAAAAGGTTTCTAATTTTACAATACAAGGGTATAGTAATTTTCCTTTTAAGGCTGCCAACATGGCCGAATTTGTTTCGACTGCTTTTTAGCTTTCTTAATAAAGACATTTTTGGCACTATAAGGATTTATTTAAGTTATAATAATACAAAAAATAATAATATTAAGATAACTTTAAGTTTATTTTTTATTTTATTATTTAGTAAAAATAGTTTACAGTGAGGTCATACTTGAATGCCAAATAGCAGAGATAGATAATTAGTTAACAGGTGATTCGATGGTCAAATGAACTAGGCAGCAAGCTTCTACAAAAAAAGTCAGTGTTCAAATCCCTGAAGAATTTTTCATTAAATAAAAATATTTACTTCACTCCATCCAGGTAGAGACGTCCCCTAAAGGTCAATAACCTATGGGTCCAGTCGTAATTTTTTTTTTCTTTTTTCTAAATATTAGTAAAATTACAAACATTTGGATTGTAAAATTGCTAAATATTTGTAAAATTACCACACATTTGGACTCGAAAATTGCTAAATATTAGTAAAATTACCACGCATTTGTAAACGATTTTTGCAGAGTTTTGTAAAAATATAATTCAACTGTATAGTAAATTTAGTATCTATTGGTCTTGGAAATTTGCTTACAACAAAAAAATTGTAAAATCATCGAAATTTTTTTTACAGTGTAGGGAACAATTTAAGTAAATATCCTCCAATTTAGTCCTGAGACCCCTAACGTTTTTTCACGTTTATTTTCATTGGTTAATGGCTATGTTGAGTTATTATTTTCAACATTGATACTAGTTAAAGTGTTAATACCAATATTGCCATCATTATCATTATCATTAGTGAATGTATATTTTTTTTCGTTTTTTAATTGGCAAAGGTAAGGCATGGCAAGAATGCCTCCGGCCAAACCTCATCATGGTTCAATTTGTCAAAATCATTCTTATTTACTAAAACATGAAATGACGAATAACTATTAAACTTTGTCCTTAATTTAGTACAAACAACAAATCCAATGTTAAACTAAGGTAATGGCACCTATAGATGACAGGGCACCTATGGATGACACTTTTATATTTAAACTAAAAAAATAAGCAAATCTTAAAACTTGCGCGGGATTTAACTTCATAGAGTGATAGCTTCGTTTTTCAGCTACCAGAAATATCCAACGACTTTAGAATTGGTCTACAGATGATCGTTCAATTACTTTAAGAAACAGATCGAAGCGTTGTCAAGTGATTTTGTTATGGAAAGCTAAAGAAAATCTTAACCTAGGTAGTGTTTTAAATTAACTTCGTTCTAACTTTGTTAGAAAATAGACTTAATATACCGTGAAATTACTACAACCTAAACACGTTATTTTTAAAATTTCAATGGATAAAATTCATTTTAGGAATAAACTTGTAGAGGTATAAATAGCCCTATGGGACTATTTAATCCCGCCTGCAGTGATCTCAGGTGGGGGGGGGGAAACCCTTGATCACCGAGGACTTAGTTATCTGCTTCGCTAAGGTCCAATAAAGTCTGGTCAGGACTTTAAATAATTGGATGCTGTTTGATAAGATTAGATTGTATTAAGAAAATTGCCTATTAAACAATTGTATCTTATTTTCTAGCGATTGGGGGTCTGAAATAAAAGAAGTGAATTATGGTAAGATCTGAATTTAATGAACAGTTCGAGTGTACAATCAGAAAATTTTAAATCTTGTGTCTCCGATGAGACACTCCTCTTGCTGGACATTAGATAAATTGTTCGTCAGATTTGAGGTATTAGTAGGATATTGCCTCAATGGATTAGAAATGATACAAAAAGAAAATATTCAAACGAAACAATAAAAAAAATTCCGAGTATAGTATAGTCGTGGTATATTATGTAGTATTAAAATTGCTTATATGGTTAATTCTTGGTTTTGATTTATTTAAAAAAAAAAATTAGTATTAAAAGATCCCTCATCAGATAAATTTGTTGTTATATATATATAATATATATATATATATATATACTGATAAATAATAATAAAAAAGTTGGAAAAAATCCTTTAACATCAGTAAATGTAATATTGTCTCAATAGCTTGACTGAAAAATAATTGAATAAAGAAATGTGTGTAAAAAAAAATGTATGCCTTTCTCCTGTTTCTTCCACAAAGTTCCACTGAGGTCAGACACCGGGGGTTCTGAAGCCTGCAGTTCTCCAAATACAACCACAAAGATCCGAGTTGGCCAATTGCCCTCTTAGGGTTTGAAACCAGAGCTCCTCCAAAACTAAACACAAAGAAAATATGGTACAGGGCTCACCTTCAAGTGTATGTACAATATTTTGGGTTTGAGTATTAGAACCACTCCTGGTTTTAATAACATTAAGAAAAAATATATTTATATTTGTGTAAGTGTGTGTTTCTTTCATTTCAATTATTTCAAGTGCTGGTGGCTATGAGTAAACAATAAAAAGATGAGATTAAAAATTAATAAAAAAATTAGTTTCAGAAATTCTTTTCAATTCATTATTTAATTTATTTTGTTATTCGATTTTAAGGTATTCAATTTTTCCAGCCATCATTCATTCGTGCAAATCGGTTAATTATTAACGAAATTATAAAAAAATAGTTAATCTACAAGTCAAAGATAAGAAAATTTTATGATTAAGATGTTGTTTTGCTTAGAAGAATTCTTGGGTGTAGTGATAGCGCTGAAATAACAAGTTTATAATTTCTTTAATAATTAACCGATTTGCACAAATGAATGATTTCTGGAAAACTAAAGAGTTACAGAATATCGTACATACATGTTTTTTGCATTTAGGGATGTTAAAACATTTTTAGGATTGTCTAAAGTTAAGAAAAACTGGAAAAATTGAATTTTTTTCAACTTTTAGCAGTGTTTTGCACCACTAAATCACTTCTGATTGGGCTGAATCTCTTGATTTTCTATATATCTTAGCTACCTGTATATCTTTAAGAGAAAACACCATAAAAAAACTCTAGAAAACTCAAAATAAGAGCCGCTTTAGAGCAGAATTTCAATTAAAACGTTATATTCTCTATATCTCTAAAACTAGAGATATTCGAACAAAACTGAGCGCATTTTTAGAAAAAGGACGACGCATATAGCGACGAGAATAGCTCAAACTAGTCCCGGTACCAAAATCACTGTTAGCCTGTGTAATTTTTCCCAATTATGACAAAAAACTAACGCAAGGGTTGTTTTAAATAATTTTTCTATGATCCCTCGATGAGGCTTATATTATCTTTTAAGCTTTAGGCAAGGACCATTTTAGAATTTTTTCGAAATTTTCGAAGGGGTACTTTTTGAGAAAAATTAATTTAAATTTTTGATTTTGAAATTAAATTTTTTTTTTATTACCACCCCAGGTGTGTTGTATATCATTGGAAAGGGTGTCTAAAAAGCTGTAAAATGACACCTCATTCTTCTCTTTATCTCATCCCTAAGATATTTTAGAGCAATTTAAATAGATGTGGTTAGGTCGATTTTTTGCCATTTTTGACAACTTTAACGCGCCATATCTTTTAAACGAGTTGAGATATCAAGTTGAATTTGAGGCTTTTTCTTAGACTCTATTGACTCTACCTATGACCCAAATTTCATACAAATCTGAGATGGTGAGGTTAAAAAGTGTATCGATTTGACGTGGAAAAAAAAGAATGACCACTCGGGCCTGGAAAGCCCCATATTTTCTCAATTTTTCTTGGGGCAAAGAGCTTTCTGGGGGGGGGGGCCACGAGCCTTCTGGGGGGGCCAGGCCCCCCCGGGACCCCCTAGTTACGCCCATGCTTCTATTCCGCATTCAATCAACGCAGGTGTTCCCCAGGGTTCTGTCCTCTCTCCCACCCTATTCCTTATGTACATTAACGATCTCATGGGAGTAACCTCCAACCCAATTCATTGCTTTGCTGATGAGAGTACCCTTAACTCAGTCAGGACTGGTGAAACCTCATCCACTGGTCGTCTGGGGGCTGTGTCGTCGATAAATGATGATCTTGGTCTCTTGGAGGAATGGGGAAACCTCAATCAAGTAAAATTCAATTCCCAAAAAACCCAATGTTGTTTAATTTCTAGACAAAAAAATAGGATTTGCCCTCCCCTTATTTACAGCAATAATAGTCTTGAGTTCAAAGATTCATTTTCTGTTCTGGGAGTGACAGTTACATCTGATCTCTCCTGGAGCAACCACATCTCTTCTGTGGTTAAATCTACTGCAAGGAAATTGGGTTTCCTATTCAAAACGAAACGTTACTTTTCCTCCCAACAACTCCTAATCCTCTATAAAGCCCAAATTCGGCCGTGTCTTGAATATTGTTCCCACCTTTGGCGAGGGGCGTCGAAAGACGCTCTCTCCTCCTTGGAAGCCATACAGAGGCGTGCAATTAGACTGATAGGTGATTCTACCCTTACTGCATCCCTACAGTCACTAGATCATAGAAGAAGAGTATCTGCACTATCTCTCTTCTACAGGTATTACCATGGTCAATGCTCTGCCGAATTAAAATCAATTATCCCACCCAATGCAACATATTCACGGAACACAAGAGAGGCATCTTTCCAGCATCCCTATGCTGTTCAGATCACGACTAACAGAACAAATCAATTTCATTCTTCCTTTGTCCCCATGACCTCCCGTGATTGGAACAAGCTCCTTGCGTCTATCTTCCCCCAAACCTACAATCTTCAGACTTTCAAGTCTAACCTCAACAGGCATCTTCTCAGTTCCCGCAGGTGAGTTTCTCCTTTATGCTTCTCCTTTTGTTTTTATTTTCTTCCTGGCTGCATGTGACTATTGGTCATTATAGGTCTTCGGACCTTATGCACCCATTCCAAAAAAAAAAAAAAAAAATGGAAACCTAAAAGAAAATCTTAACCTAGGAAGTTTTTTAAATTAAGGTTTTATTTTTTGATTTTCTAATTTATCAAGAGTTTTATAACTTTGTTAGAAAATAGACTTAATATACCGTGAAATTACTACAACCTAAACACGTTATTTTTAAAAACACGTTTATTAACAACCGTGTCATCTATAGGAACCCAGAAAATACGTTTTTCCTATAGATGACAGGAATGAAATAAGCGATGAAAATAAAGGTTGCCATGGTAACAAAATATAAATAAACAGCGAGATGAAAAATTTTTATTTGAAACCTGTTTTTTTTTATTGTAACTAAATTTAAAGCAGTCACAGGGTGTTAGAGACAACAAATTTACAATGTAAATAACTAAGTTGAATAGAAAAGAGAGCAAGTGAAGGTAAAAAAGTAGATGTCATCTTTGGGTTCTCAAATTGTCATCATTAGGTTCCTTAAAAATTTTTGGTGTCATCTATAGGTGCCTTTTTAGTATTTTGAAAAAAATTAATATTTCTTATTCAACTCATATAAAAGTTTCAAACGTAGTATCCTGATGATTAGAGACCGGACAAAAATGCATAAAAAAATGGAAAAAAAAGTGCTTAAAAAAGCATGAAAAACTTGAATAAAAAGTTGTTATATAAGCATAAAAGTTGAAAAAAAAGCATCTCATAAGCAATTTTTACTCATACCAATGGCGTATACAAATTTTTTTTAAATAAACTAAATTTATTCCGCCCCGCCCTGCGAAAAATTTTGTTTTTGCGGAACCAAATTTTTTCACCCTGAGGAAAAAAAATTTTTTTAAGGGCTATATTTTTTCGCACTGCGGGGTTTTTGGAATTTTTTTTTTTTTTTTTTTTTTTGGGGGGCCGGGCCCCCCTCTCCCCCCCCCCCCTCTTATATACGTCCCTGGTGTATGCTTGTGCGAATGGGAAAAAAGTGTTTTTTAATAAAAAAAAAAAAAAAAAAAAAAAAAAATTATAAATATTCGTAAAATAAGTTCAAATAAGCACGAAAGGGAAAAAAGCATAAAAACTCAAAAAAAGCAAAAAAAGCATAAAAAATGCAATCTCAATACACTTTTTTCCTAATTCGTATAGAAATTAAATATCAAATGTTGCTTATAAAATTGAGCAATAAGCATTTTGCTTAAAATCCGGTCTCTACTGATGATAAAAGGTGAAATAGGGATCATAATAACCAAATGGTTTTTGTTGTGAGATTTGTCCCTTC
Organism: Euborellia annulipes; assembly: GCA_023213315.1. Taxonomy (NCBI): domain Eukaryota; kingdom Metazoa; phylum Arthropoda; class Insecta; order Dermaptera; family Anisolabididae; genus Euborellia; species Euborellia annulipes. Next base: position 57,915 of record JAKCPI010030883.1, read on the forward strand.
AATTTTATAAAAGAAAAAAATGGTAAAAAATTCCTTAAAGTGTCATCTATTGGTGCCATTAGCTTAGTCCTTTAAAAACCTTTCAATTTCACCCGGTTGGGTGCCCGGATCCAATCTCGTGATGAAGAAAGCCTTCTTTTGAGTTATCACGACCGTCCTCAGAGAGGAAGACAGCCTGCTGCCCCGAAGCGGAACGGGATCAGTCGACCTCGGGGCCCTCCTCCTCACTTGGATGAAACCATTTTCATCAGAATCAACCGGCGCCTGCACCGCCGAGGCAGGAGTCGAAGTCGATGCCTCAGAAGCACCATACCGCCCCCCCCAGTCCGGGATAAATTAACATCAGATTCATTGACCTCCTTTGTTTGGAGCTTTTTCGGGTTTGACTTGTTTAACGGAGGCTTATTTGCCCTGGATTTCCTCCCCTGGATTTTTCACCAATATTTATTTCTTGATGCTTTTTCTTGAGGGCGAGCAAGATTCTGATTGTCAATGTTATTAGGAATTTCCGATTTTCATCCGCTGACAGTGTGAACCAGGTTGGATATGATGTTTTTTAAACCGGATATTTCATTTTTTAATGAGATGTTTTCCAACCTCATTGCACTTATCTCGTGCTTCAGCTGAAGTTATATATTTCAAGATTGATTGCTTCATTTTCTATACATTTTTCATTTTCACCATTTAACTTATCAACTTCAATGGATGCATTCGAAACACGAGAGTACGTTGGGTCAACGCAATCCGAACAAACAAATGCATCTTCATCATCAATAGTTTTAAATACAATGTTAAATTTAGATTTGGCCGATTCACTATGTTTGGTTACACAGGATGTGTGTATTTTTTTTGACAGGTGCCTAAGCACTTGATGTAAGATTGGAAGTTGAAAAAGTCTTTTTTGCACAGCAAACAAGCAATTGTCGTCAGAATAACAAAATATGAAATTTAAAAAAATCAAAATTTAATTATATATATTTTGCTTAAGGATGAGAAAGGTTTTTTTTTTTCACGCTTCTGAGGCCCTTCAGAGCGACTTGGGGTATGGAAGGCCCTGGTTTGGGGTAGAAGGTTGATGAAATTAAAACAAGGGAAGCAAATTTGCAATTCTCTCTAGTTAAAATTATAAATTAATAAAATAAAATTTTCAAAGTATAAAAAGAGTTATTTATTTAAAGAGGATTTAAATGGATTCATTTAAATCCTTTTTATTTTATTTTTAGTTCATTCACCATGAGAAATAATAATATATTTTTTAAGAGAAAGGAGTAAAAGTTAAACAAAAATTCACTTACAAAGAGATCCAATGAACAAATCGTGTTTGTAAACAATCATTATGTAGAGCAGAAGATAACATTCAAGCTCACATAAAAAAAAAACAATTTCTGTTCAAAAACATCAGAGAAATTTAAACAAAACCAGAAGCTCGAAATAACTTGTCTATTCATATCAAAATCAAAATAAACTTATTTTCTTTTTCAAAAGGCAGGCAATATTACAACAAATTTTAACAAATAACGGATTAACAAACAAATAAATTAATTAAATAAATTATTAGAAAATATCACATATAACGAACACAAAAAAAAAATGGATAATTATTTTTAAATTGAAAAATATCACAGTTAATTGACTAGAATATTTAATTTTTGGTTTGGGGTGAATTAATTTTATTTATTAGTTCGGTTTTTAACAATTATTTTTAATCACTTTTTCTATTTCTTTTCTACACTGTAAAAAAAATTTCGATGATTTTACAATTTTTTTGTTGTAAGCAAATTTCCAAGACCAATAGATACTAAATTTACTATACATTTGAATTATATTTTTACAAAACTCTTTGCAAAAATCGTTTACAAATGTGTGGTAATTTTACTAATATTTAGCAATTTTCGAGTCCAAATGTCTGGTAATTTTACCAATATTTAGCAATTTTGAGTCCAAATTTGGTAATTTTACTAATATTTAGCAATTTTCGAGTCCAAATGTGTGGTAATTTTACAAATATTTAGCAATTTTACAATCCAAATGTTTGTAATTTTACTAATATTTAGAAAAAAAAAAAATTTATTAATTAATTTTATTTAAAAATTCTAGACATTCGTTCATTCATTCACTAAATCTCGGGCGGGAATGGGCGGGTTTGAAAAAATTCCGGGCGGGCCTGAAGAATGGTAAAAGCCCTTTCATTTTGAGAAAATCGAAAAAACTGAAAAACTACATCAGTAAAATACTAGTACTTTTTGGCCGATTTTGATTAAAAGCTTATTTTCACGGTCCCGGGGGGTGTTTACCTTAAATATAACATTTCAGTCTCATAGCTCAATTCCTTCATGCTTAAAAAAGTTTTGAATTTCAAAAAATTAAATATTAAGGCTTATACGAATCCTGAGTAAATCTCCACAGCCATAAAACATCAAATTAAGGCTTATATATTGCAAAATAAAAAAAATTTTAATTATAAACTTTTGTATAACTTTTCCGGACACCCCGCTCCCATTTGCCATTCTGTGTATTTTCTTAGGAAGAGGGGCGCGTTATTTCTAGTAGCCCACGGGCGCCGAATTTCTTAAGACGGCCCTGTCGCTGGGCTATATCTTAGAGGCCGTAGGGCGCCTATGCCGGTTTCGGGGGGCGCCAAGGGCTCGATGCGCCTGGGTCGGGGGGGGGGCTCGCCCCCCCTCGCCCCTACATGGTTACGCCACTGGATATTGGCTGTAAATGGGTCATTCCATGCCAAATCGACAAATTTTTTTCCTGACCCCCGCGGATTTCGCTGAAAATTTCCTATCTTTTTTCTACTCCTTAAAAGACATTTTTGAGAATTATTTCAAATTTTTTTACCCAACTAAAAAAAAGTTATGGATTTTTGAAAAAAATTGCTCTTTTTTTACAAATAACTATAACTTATTTTAAAATTGATATTTCGGATCCCCGCAAGACTATAAAAATTTTGTTTTTTAATGTAGTTTTCAGGAAAAAATACAAAAATTATTTCAGAAGCCCGGATATATGAAATATTTCAGTTTTTTTTTTAAAAACCCTAATTTTAAATCGACCATTTTTTTTTTAATTCAAAAAAACCTTCAACTAATTCTACAATTATCCCCCTAATTTCAAGATGTGCCGACGATTGCTTCTATTTTTTTTTTTTTTTTTGGTTATAAAAAAATTTTTCTTGAAATTTGGTTTATTTTTTACGTAACTTTTTTATGAAATTTTTTCAGCTTTCTCTTGAAACTTTAGAAGTTGAAAAATGATATTTTATTCGAAAATTTTAAGTCATCATACTAAAAATTGTTTTTTTTTCAGTCTCGTAACTTTACTGATGATGACTTTTTTTCGATTAAAATATCATTTTTCAACTTCTAAAGTTTCACGAGAAAGCTGAAAAAATTTCATAAAAAAGCTACGTAAAAAATAAACCAAATTTCAAAAAAAAATTTTTATAACCAAAAAAAAAATAGAAGCAATCGTCGGCACATCTTGAAATTAGGGGGATAATTGTAGAATTAGTTGAAGTTTTTTTTGAGTTAAAAAAAAAAAAAAAATGGTCGATTTAAAATTAGGGTTTTTTCAAAAAAACTGAATTATTTCATATATCTGGGCTTCTGAAATAATTTTTGTATTTTTTTCTGAAAACTACATTAAAAAACAAAATTTTTATAGCCTTGCGGGGTTCCGAAATATCAATTTTAAAATAAGTTATAGTTATTTGAAAAAAAAGAGCAATTTTTTTCAAAAATCCATAACTTCTTTTTAGTTGGGTAAAAAAATTTGAAAAAAAATTCTCAATAATGTCTTTTAAGGGGTAGAAAAAAGATAGCAAATTTTCAGCGAAATCCGCGGGGGTCAGGAAAAAAATTTGTCGATTTGGCATGGAATGACCCATATGTATATAGATTTGAAAAATTTAGGGTAGGGGTGCCGCGCCCCCTCGGCCTCCCCCCCCCCCCTTATATACACCCCTGCTGTGTTTATGTTATTTGTTTAAGTAACTTTTTGTTTTTCTTCAGAAATAAATATATCGGAGTCATGTTCATCCATTAGAAATTTTATATTAAAAAACCCAAAAACCAGTGGGTTTTTTAAATTAAAAAACCCCAAAAAACCCAGTGGGTTTTCCCCACCCAGGGAATTTAAATGCCAACCCTGATTACAAGTGAGAAAAATGTATTTCAATTGAATTGGCTACCAAGCATTTTAAATTAATTAATTATTATTCATGGGGTCTAAATGGCTTTAGATACAAAAAAGACCTTAAAGGAAATATAAAAATTGGAAATGCTACTGTATATATGAGGAGTGTGTAATTTTATAAAAGTGAATAAAAATTGAAGTAAAATAAAAGGAATTATAAGTAATATTATGGAAGACGAGAAAAAATCGATAAAAACAGCCCTACGGTAAAAAATGACTTTCAGTTTTAATTCTAATTCCTTGCGGTAAAAACCGGTTTTTCTCGAAACTCGGTAAAAACAAGCTTTTCTCGAACTCGGTAAAAATCTGCTTTTCTCGGGACACGGTAAAACCTGTATTTTCTCTATTTTATAGAAAGGATTTCAAGTTTTAGCTTTAGGAAGTGTAATTTAAATTTTTTTTTTTTTTTTTTTTAATTGAATTAGAATTGAAAAAAAAATATGAAGTGAATTTATAAAAGATTTGTTTTACTTTCTCTTATTTCGTATGGGAATATTCAGATAGAATGATCAACTCAAATTGATCCCGGACCCCCCTATTTTTGAGATTTGAATAACTTGTACCCCACTAGTGCAAATTTGATCAAAATTGGAATTTAAGCTCAGAGTAGAATATACAATTTAAAAATTGAATAATTAAATCTCAAAATTTTTTTTTATAATTCTTAATATATATTAAATTCCAACTTTCCAATTTTTGTCGTCACGGCTTGTGACGTCATGGCTTGTAGCGTCACTGCCTTTGACGTCACGGCTTGTAACGCGACATGCTGATAGAAGAGCGAAAAAATTTTGGGAGAATCAAATAAAAGTTTCATTTTAAAAAACAAATAATGTAAAAAATCCAACCCTGCCAACATGGAGTAAGTGCACAGTACTTAAAGACTGCAGAATAATTAGTCGAAACGTTGTACAGTATTTATATTTTTAATAAATAATTAATACAAAATGTGGTCTATAATTAAATACTAACATAATAATAATTATTTATATTAAAAAAATAATTCTAAACTTTTTTTTTTTCAGTTGCTTCCTGATAATGTAGTGGATCCTATGGAATTACTTTCATACTTAGATCCGCCAGATTTAGCCACCCCACCCTCAAGTGGAGCTAGTAGTACGGGGAATACTGGAGGAACTCCAGGTAATACAACAAGTGATGACATACTAGCACTATTTGAATAGACTAATAGAATTGTTCCTCCGAATCAAATAGATTTAAATGTAATTTTTTACATCTGTACAAAATAAGTGTTCCTATAATATGTGCTAGATTAAGAAAATGCAAACACCAATGAGTGAACATAAAAATATTTTGAAAGAATTATTTCCACTTGTCACTTATTCAGATTTTTAATTATTCAAAGAATATTTGATAAAAAAAAAATGTTCTCATACAAAAATTATATTAATAGTTGATATTCAAATGTATATTTAGGCTGGAACTTGTGATATATATTATTAAAAAAAAATATGAAATAATATAATTGCTATTGTAAAAAATTTTAAAAATTTACCATCTCTTAAAAATAATAAAATAAATGGAGACGTTAAGTGCAGTGAATTATTTTAATTAATTAAATATAAATAAAATATAAAAGTTTAAAATATATGCACAAAGTTTATTTAAATGAAAAGTATCGTTCTAAAATATATGATGATTGATAGAAATTTTGTATAAAATATGTATGTAAATAGTGTACCTTGGCATTTAAGACCAGTTTAGATTTAGTAATATGCAATATATATATAATTTTCCTGTCGTTGACCCTACATTGTATAATATAAATAAAAAAGTAGGGACAAATCATTTATTTAAAGTTTACAAAGCATTCATGCATGACTGAACTTATATATATATATATATACATATATACATATATATATATATATATATATATATATATATTTCCATTTGTATAAAAAGCTTTCAATAATTAATTAGTAAAAGTGCACAATTTCTTAAATTTACATAGCTGAGCATTTTAATTACAAAATTAAAATAATGTACATGTATGATATATTTTTAAAAGTAATTTATAGAAATCTTGAAAAAATACATGTACTCTTATTTCATGCTACAATTTGTAATTAATCTCCTATAATAAAAAGTAAAAAAAAAAGGTGCATTGAATGCTCATCTATGTAATTCAAATATAGAGGCACTGCATATTTGGCCAAACATCATAAACTCAACCTATATGTTTCGCTATAGACTTTATAAAATATTCAGTATTATTAACAATGTAGTTTCTAAGAACCAGTAGATAAATTGATGTTTGTATGAAGAGATGAGAAGCACAGTACAAAATATTAAATTAGTTTGGGAACAAAAAACAGTCACTTCCATTTCAATCAATTTATATTTTTAAAAAATAATAAGCACTATTAACTTTGATTTTGTTTAATTATAAAATCTGTATACTTAATTAATTTTTATTGGGTGATGTCTTTACTTTAGTGAGGGCCACATTTAAATTAGTGTCATTTTTTTTTTTTGGATAAATCAAAATATATTTTTATTTTTGATATATATATATATATTCTGGAAGGTTTCCGCGACCGGATGTATGCAAAGATAAGTTTTCTCGGGTTAAGTCGCGTGGGGTGCTGAGATTTACTCGACGTTTCGGCTCTCCTTTTGGAGCCATTTTCAAGAGAAGGAAGTTAGGAGGTAATGGTGGAGAGGGGTTGTTTACGGGGTCGCAGTCTTCCTGGTCCCCAGGTCATTTGGTGGATGACTCAGAGGCGTGGAATGGTCTCTGAGAGCTGGAGGAAGGTTTGGTGTGTGTCCAGCTCTCAGAGACCATTCCACGCCTCTGAGTCAGTGGCGTATTCAGGGGGGGGGGGGCCCAGGGGGGCTGGGCCCCCCCCAAAGCCTTCTCCAAAACAAAAAAATACCTATTGTTTTCCCTAATGATTTTTTTTTTTTTTAAATAATTATTTTATTAACTCTCATAAATTCTAAAATCTAACAAAAAACTTATAAATAATTGAAAAAATCTCTAATATTTATGAATTTTGTATTAAAATTATTCTTTATTTCAAGAAAAAAAAAATTTTTTTTATTTGTTTTTTATTTATAATTGTTATATTATCTAAAAAAAATTTCTCCACTTTAAGTTTCTTGGAGAAGGGGGGGGGGGGGGGTTCATAAAACTTTTGGCCCCCCCAAGCAGAAATCCTGGCTACGCTACTGCTCTGAGTCATCCACCAAATGACCTGGGGACCAGGAAGACTGCGACCCCGTAAACAACCCCCTCTCCACCATTACCTCCTAACTTCCTTCTTTTGAAAATGGCTCCAAAAGGAGAGCCGAAACGTCGAGTAAATCTCAGCACCCCACGCGACTTAACCCGAGAAAACCTATCTTTGCATATATATATATATATATATTTATATAAATTTGATTCCTATAATATAGCTTCGAATCACTGAAATTGCAAACATTATACAACAGAAGTTCGGAAATATCTATTTTAAAAACATTTTAATAAATATCAACCTTTCTCAAAATTAATTTTCAACAATTTACAACTAATCTCATTTCAAATAAAAGCATGGTGTACTCAATTTTTTTCCATAAAATTTTTCTATACATTTGGCATGATCCATTTATATAAAAAATATTTTCACATTTTACTTAAACAAAAAAAAAAATAGATCATGTTCGCTGTAAAGGGACTCAAGGGTCAACGACTATTTGTATTAAAATTACTTAAATATTTTTAATAAATTCTATTTTTTATATTTGTCTACCTCAAATAAATATAAAATTTATTTATTTTTTTCTCTTGTTTCTATCTTTAAAATACACTGCCATTTTTAAGTCAAAGACTTTGTCTTTATTTACAGTGAACACGATTTTTAACTATCGGGTAATTAATTCAAGTGAACGAATTTTTTATTGGGAGACAGTTTTATATATCAGAAGCACTGCAATTTACAGAAAGAAAGTTATTTATTATCGATAGGGAGTTCTAACTACCTTTTGATCTTGACAATATCAAATAAAAAAAATATTGAAATATTTATATCTCAAAAATAAATTTTTAAATAAAATAAATACTTATTAAAATTAAAAGACACAACAATAAAAATAAAGAAAATTTAGAAAATTTGTAAATGGTTTAAACTTAATTATACTTCCTTATTTTCATTGTTGTACTTTTTAAAAAATATTTTAATAATTATTCGATTTAATAAGTTCCGAGTTGACGGAGCTGAACCTGAAGCTCAGTCGTTTTTTTATTTTTATTTTTTGAGAAAATTGAAAAAAGTAATCATTAAAGTACTAGTACCCGAATTTTCCCAAAGAAGAGATAGGTCTTAGTGTATAAAATTTTTTTTTAAGATATAATTGTTTTAATATTTTGTTTTGACATTTATTTGATGTATAAACAAATAATTCAAATTAAAGTTTTCAGTTTTTTTTCTGTAAATAAGAAATTGCATATATAATATTTAAGATATTATATACATCGCGTAAGTAAGCCGCGAGAGGGAAATTTATATGATTGCAATATTTATTAATTCATATACCCGAGGGGGATGGAAGTGTGCCGCTGAGGGTTAAACCACGGATCCTCCAATTTGTACTCGGAGTGCCCTTCCCACTAGACCACAGCACGGCATTCGGGTATATGAATGCACTCAGAAAGCAATTTTAGTCATCAGAAGAAATGGACCCAAATTCAGCGCCACAAATTTCTCCCTCGACCAGGCGCAATCTAGATGGACTAATTGAGAAGACCTCAAATTTAATTAATAAATAAGAAATAAGACATATATAATATTTAAGACATCGCGTATGTAAGCCGCGAGAGGGAAATTTATATAATTCCAATATTTATTAATTCATATAGCCGAAAAAAGTAAGGAAGTTGAACCACGATTCGTCCAATTGTACTCGGAGTACCCTTACCTTCAGTGGCGTAACGTTTTTTAGCTCCCCCCCCCCGCAACCTTTATTTCGGGACCATTCAAAAAATATTTTTAAAATACCGTATATCCCTGAACACTGAGGGCCCGGACCCTCTCACAGAGAAGTTTTCATTAAATTTTTTACCGTTTTTATCGGAGCCTTGAGGGCTCCGGGCCCTCACAAAGCAAAATTTTCATTATTTTTTTCCGTTTTTATCGAAGCTCTGAGGGTCTTCTCAAAAAGAAATTTTCATTAAATTTTTTACCGTTTTTATCGGAGCCCTGAGCACAGTGGTCCGAATTTAAAAAAAAAAGTGGCCAAAATGAAAAAAAAAATGAACTTTAGAATAAATAGAAAAACCCAAGCCCATTGGAAACAGAAATGCATAGATAATATAGATATGCAACAAGGGGGGTTTTGACAATTATGTGCTGGCTGGCTGATTCTCAGAATTATACCTCCAGGGGCGTGGCTTAGTTTAAAAATTCTCTCCCCTCTACTACTACTAATACTACTATTATATCCATATACAGTATATTTATTTTATTTATATTAGGTTGATGCAATATAAATGCAGGATTTGGGATTCTTGATATTTAATGCGAATTTCTACCCATTAATAATTGATTAAATCAATTGTTTTAAAAAGTTTATTTTATGCCATTTCTATATATTTAAAATTTATATAATTTTTTAGAAATGGCATAAAATAAACTTTGTAAAACATATTGTAGATTTAAACAATTATTAATGGGTAAAATTTGCATTAAATATAAAGAACCCAAAACCTGCATTTAATTGGGTATAGGAGACTTTGCAGCCAAGGAAATTAAATAAAAAACCTATTTAATTATTAATCGTCGACGTTTCGGTCGCAAGTCACGACCTTCCTCAGGACGATTAATTGTTAGAATACAAGGTTGACACACCAGAAGCTGATACTCTACCTCTGAGCCATAGCTCAAGGGCAGTATTATATTTAATTATCATTGTAAGTTATACAATTTTTAATTGGGCTATATGTATACAATGATAATTAAATATAATACTGTCAACCTTGTATTCTAACAATTAATCGTCCTGAGGAAGGTCGTGACTTGCGACCGAAACGTCGACGATTAATAATTAAATAAGTTTTTTTATTTAATTTCCTTGGCTGCAAAGTCTCCTATACCCAATTCAAAGTCTACAGCCACTTCTCATAACCTGCATTTATATTTTTATCAATCTAATATGAAATATTTTTATATTATGGTAATGTTTGATGAAATAGATAAATTGTGAACAAACAAGGTGTAAATCTCTATATATATAAAGAGAGAACTCACTGACTGACAATCATCGCACAGCCTAAACTGTAAGGCCTAGAAAGCTGTAATTTGGCATGTAGATTACATTTGTGCCCTAGGCGTCATTTAAGAAGCCATTTTTCGAAATTCTCATTTTAAGGGCCCCAAATGGTCATTTATTGGTAAAATTTTGACTTTACAATAATTTCTAAACCAAAAAAGATATCAATTTGGTTTCTTCGCTAAAACATTCTTTAGATAAATATCTAAATTCGTTGTTTCAGGGTTTTTTGAAATTCGGCCCCTAAGTACCCCAAATCGCCAATTTAGGGAAAAACAATATATTTAAAGGTAAAATTTTGATCTACATTAATTTCTAAACCATAAAAGATATCGATTTGCTTTTTTCACTAAAACCTTCCTTAGATAAAAATCTAAATTCGTTCTTTCAGGGTTTTTTGAAATTCGGCCCCTAAGTACCCCAATTCGCCATTTGTTTGAAAAATTCGGATTTTCTAACTTTTTAATGAAATGAGATATCAATAAGTCCCCCCCCCCCTAAATGAATCCCCCCTCCAAAAGTCCCCCTCTCCCATAAAAGTAATTTTGGTGTTGTTTTTTGAAATTCGGCCGCTAAGTACCCCAATTCATCTTTTTTTAAAAAAAAGCATTTTTCTTCCCAACACTTTTCTTCTCTTCTCCATCTCTATATATATGTATAAAGAGAGAACTCACTGACTGACTGACTGACTTACAATCATCGCACAGCCTAAACTGTAAGGCCTAGAAAGCTGTAATTTGGCATGTAGATTACTTTTGTGCCCTAGGCGTCATTTAAGAAGCCATTTTTCGAAATTCATGGCCCCACCCCTATCCTCCCACCCGCCAAAACCCAAATTAAAAACCCCTAATTTTTTTAATATTCTTAGAATTTATATAATTTTTATTCACATAATCTGGGGTTCAGGGATATACGGTATTTTAAAAATATTTTTGTGTATGGAGGAGAGGGATATTTAATTAAGGTATTTGGATACTAAATGGCTTAAATAGAAATGCCTGGACCCCCAATAGAGTTATTAAAACATACGAGTATCGTTAAAAGTCTTAAATGGCCTAAGTTGCCGAAAAGACTGTGTGAATGTGTGTGAATGTGTGAATGAGAAAAAAGTGTTAATGTTTAAAAAAAAAAAAACAGTAACCCCCCCCCCCCCAAAATGTAAAGCTAGGACCGCCCTTGAAAAGGATTTTTTTTTTTTTTTTTTTTTTTTTAAACATTCACACTTTTTTTCTCATTCACACTCACAATCACACACACATTCACACAGTCTTTTCGGCAACTTAGGCCATTTAAGACTTTAAACGATATCCGTTATTTATTATTATACATATTGGGGTCCAGGCATTCTTATATAAGCCATTTGGTATCCAAATGCCTTATATAAAATCATCGGACTGCCTGGGGTCCGAACCCACGACGTTTGGTATACGAGGTTAGCACGCTAACCTCTACGCCATGCCCCGAGGGCTTGAAAAGGATTTATAGTTATACCTGCTAACGGTGGAGAAACAGGCCCCTTAAGTTAGTTTATTCCCTGGTTAGCATCCAACTTCTGAGCTGAGAGCATCGTTTATTTTAGTGAATTTCAATTTGTGTTTTAAAAGGTTTAACTTCAACCAACTTCCACCAAATTTGCTGGGGCTTAACCTTGATCTAAGTATTTGAAATTTCATACTTTATCTCTTTTGATTCATTGTTTCTTGAATGATTAAAATGGCGTTAAATTTTTTTTTCAAAACGTACATAAATTTTTCCTTTTAAGATGCATAAGTCAAAAGTTCCGCATTTTCCCACTTTATCGAAAACATTTTTAGTTTTGCCATATTGCAGGTAAAAGAAAACTGTAATTACCTTCACCTCGAACCTCCTTTAAAAAATTTTCAATAAAAACCCATAAATTTATGGGTTAATAAAATTTCTTTTTTTTTTTAATAAAGTTACTTTTTTGTCAAAAAAATATCTAAATCATTGTTTCATAGTAATTCTATAATTTTTGCAATAGCTTTTGTCTATCATGATGTTATTTAGAAGAGAATAGTTTCACAATATGAACCAGAGTGTACGAGAAAGTCATTCAAAGTAAACCGATAATATAATCGAATATTTCATAACATTTTATAATGTTCGTGGACCAATTCTTTTCTAAATAACATCCAGTGGCGTAACCAGGGGGGCGAGGGGGGCGCGAGCTCCCCCGCCCCAGGCGCATCGAGCCCTTGGCGCCCCCCCGAAACCGGCATAGGCGCCCTACGGCCTCTAAGATATAGCCCAGCGTATGTGATTTTATCATATTCTTTTCATCGATTGTCTTAAAAAATTGATTGTTTTCTTTTAAAATTATATTACAACTTGAATTCTACTATTTTAAATGAATTTAATTCCAAAAATAATAAATAACGTATATAGAGGCTTTATAATTAAAATTTTTTTTATTTTGCAATATATAAGCCTTAATTTGATGTTTTAAGGCTGTGGAGATTTACTCAGGATTCGTATAAGCCTTAATATTTAATTTTTTGGAATTCAAAATTTTTTTAAGCATGAAGGAATTGAGCTATGAGACTGAAATGTTATATTTAAGTTAAACACCCCCCGGGAGAGTGAAAATAAGCTTTTAATCAAAATCGGCCAAAAAGTACTAGTATTTTACTGATGTAGTTTTTCAGTTTTTTTCGATTTTCTCAAAATGAAAGGGCTTTTACCATTCTTCAGGCCCGCCCGAGCCCGCCCGGAATTTTTTCAAATCCGCCCATTCCCGCCCGAGATTTAGTGAATGAATGAACGAATGTCTAGCAATTTTTAAATAAAATTGCATTTGCATGCCCGTCGAAATAAAATACTCAATTTTAAAAAGTTTTTATTCTTTGATATTTTCCCGAAAACTGAATAGTTTTCGAAATAATCACAGAAGAAAACGACATTTTTCGTAAAAGCAAAGAAAAATCAAAACAAAATCATACAGGTGTCATTAAAAAACATGTAAACAAATTCGCTGAGAAAATTACTGGATGCAAGAAATTTGCCCGCCGAAGGCGAGCAAGGGGGTCCAGGGGGCGGAGCCCCCTGGAAAATCGGCGCCCTAGTTGAGCTTCGCCCCCCCCCCCGCCCTCAAAGGCTGGTTACGCCGCTGATAACATCTTGATAGAAAAAATCTATAGCAAAAATTATAAAATTATTATAAAACAAAACAAAACATGACAAAAAAGTAACTTTATTTTAAAAAAGAAATTTTATTAACCCATGAATTTTGTGGGTTTTTATTGAAAATTTTTTAAATGAGGTAGTTCTAGGTGAAAATATTTACAGTTCTCTTTTAAATGCACTGTAGCCAAACTAAAAATGCTTCCGATAGAGCTGGATAATGCGGTACTTTTCACTTATGCATCTTGAAAGGAAAAATTTATGTACGTTTTGAAAAAAAATTTAGCGCCTTATAAGCATCCAAAAAAACAATGAATTGAAAGAGATGAAGTATGAAATTTCAACTACTTAGATCAAGGTTAAGCCCCAGCAAATTTGGTGGAAGTTGGTTGAAGTTAAACTTTTTAAAACATAAATTGAAATTCACTAAAACGATGCTCTCAGATTAAAATTTGAATATTAACTAAAGGGGCCTGTTTCTCCATCGTTAGCAGGTATAACTGTAACAAATACTCTTAACATTTCTGTATACAACGGGCTTGGGTTTTCCTAGTTATTCTAAAGTTTATTTATTTATTTTTTTTTTTTTTTATTTATTTTGGCCGCTTTTTTCTCAATTCAGACCACTGTGCTGAGGGCCCCGGGCCCTCTCAAAGAGAAATTTACATTAAATTTTTTTCCGTTTTTATTGGAGCCCTGAGGAGATACAGTTTTTAAGCCCGGCCCGGCTCTTGGGCCCCCCGCATCGCGGGGTTTGCGGGGGTGTACGCCACTGCTTACCTTACTTTTTTCAGGTTATGAATTAATAAATATTGGAATTATATAAATTTCCCTTTCGCGGCTTACATTCTTGATGTATATAATATCTTAAATATTATATATGTAATATCTTATTTATTAATTAATTAAATTTGAGGTCTTCTCAATTAGTTAGTCTATCTAGATTACACCTCGTCGAGATGTAAATTTGTGGATCCGAATTCGGGTCCATTTCTTCTGATGACTAAAATTGCTTTCTAAGTGAATTCATATACCTGAATGCTGTGTTGTGGCCTAGCAACTTTGTAACTTTTTTCTAAAATCCAATGTTTTTAAGATAGAAGCTTTTCTTCCGATAACAATATCATCTTATATATAAAATTTCTTTATGTGACGAAACTTAAAATTATAATTATTATTGCACAATATTTATCAGATAAACTGATAAGCTCAAGAATCTTATTTTTTTAAGTAATCAGAAAAATTAAATATATATTTATTATTTTTAAATAAACTATAATGTATCATGTATTTCAGCGATTTCTAGCTTTAATCATTATTATTTTTAAAAATAAAAATTACACAATCACAGTAAGGTAAATCCTCCATACGCTCAGAAGTAAACAATTATTTAACTTGGATTCTTGAAAAAAAAAAAAAATTGTGTCTTTACGGGAGCCGAACCTACCTGTTAGGATCTTTGGGGTACCGGTCCACAATTACACTTTAAAAACCTCAAAAATCCGGGGTTCGATTCCCAGTGAGTCAGAATTTTTTTCAAACAATATTTTTAAAGAAAATTAAGTTGTTTATATACATTTAAATATTAATCATCGAAATTTAAATAATTAATCAATTAAAAAGTTATTAGTTTCTATTATTAGTATTTTTTTTTTTTTTATATTATTTGACAAAAATCTGAAAATATGATATGGCTGAACTTGCAGGCGAAATAAATGATTTCTTAAAAATAATAAATTGTTTTTTTTTTCTGGGGCTTATTCAAAATATCCTTGAGTTAGTGATTCCTTACTATTCTAACCACGCTATTAATAAAATATTAGGAAAATGGGATGAGTTTTTTATATATAAATATGATCATTATATTTCAAAAGGCTTTTTGAATGAACTATTTTTTAATTAAAATGTTGATAAGATTATTAAATATCTATATATAAGAGTCCCTCTCTGGCTACGTGCCTGCATATTTATATACATTGATTGTAGATGGCCACAATGAAGATCAATTTTATTCTGAGGATCGTCGGCCAAAATTAAATAATTTTGCGTATTATCTGTTTATTTGTATTTATTTGGATCCATGTGAGATGGAATCATCCTCAGTACAAGCAAAAGATGTTGCGCAAATCTTCATTTACTCAGCAGATAAGCATTCCTTGAGGATGCATGATTCCATCTCACTGGGATCCAAATATCTACAAATAAACGGATAATATGCAAAATTATTTAATTTTTGACCGATGGTTCTTAGAATAAAATTGATATTTATATACATATAAATAAAAATGTTAATGTTGTTTATGTTTAGATGAAATGGGATAACTTTTTATGGATGCTTAATTAGCGAAAATAATTAGTAAAATTCTAGTTGATCTAAACACAAGAAAGTAAAACCATAAATAAGCCAACCAGTCATTGAATAACCAATCGTGAGCAACCTGCAATTTATTTATCTAAACTCACACTTCACTCCCATAAAATGCTAATATTTTTTTTTTTTTTTTTTAATGTCTTTTAAAAACAATTATATATATATATAATGTAAAAATTGAGTGAATTTTTTTTGAGTTATAAGTGAGAATGTGTATTTGTGAATGGGAAAAACTTCAATTTAATACACTACGAATTAAATAAATATTTTTTTGATAAAAGATTGAAATTATTGGTGGATCATGTCAGATATATTTGGTTTATGTTTGCTCAAGCTAAAAATAAGAACATATCACCCAAATAAATATATTTCTCCAATTAATTAATGATAATATTCATTTCTTTCAGTGCAGATAAAAACTTTTTGTGATAAAATACATACATATTTATTTATTTTTCAATATTAAAAAAAAGTTTCAATTTAACAGCCCAAGAAACTTTTTACAATAAGAAGGCCAGAAAGATTAATTTGTTTTTAATTATTTAATTAATTTATTAGAATGTTTTGTAAATGTTCATGATATAAATAATAGGGACGGATAACCAGAGAATAAAATAATCAAACTTTTCTCGCAGTATGCATAATTTATTGAAAATTCAAAATATTTTTTTTTTTAAAAACCTTCCTTTTCATTCCCCACCCAATTTTAAACTTAATGGAAAATAAATAAGAAATTATATATAATATTTAAGATATTATATATATCGCGTATATGAGCCGCGAAATTTATACAATTAAATATTTATTAATTCATATATCCGAAAAAATAAGGGTGTGCCGCCGGGAGTCGAACCAAGGATCCTCCGATTTGTACTCAGAGTGCAGCGGCATAGCTAGCCTTTGAGGGCGGAGGGGGCGAAGCTCAACTGGGGCGCCGTTTTTCGTTCACCTTTTTTTTTTAGTATTCGAATCTCTTTCGAGCTTTTTGTAATTTTTCTCCGGTTTTGTGATATAAAATGAAGAAAAACCTGATTCGCCTTGGGCGGAGGGGGCGAGCGCCCCCCTTCGCCCCCACCTGGATACGCTACTGTGTCTGAATATGTGTGTGTTATTGTGAGTGTGAATGAGAAAAAAGTGTGAATTTTTTTTTTTCTAAAAAAAAAAAAATTCAATATCAAGGACTATACTATTTAAAAAA